>MU158747.1:435370-516981 GCA_015888305.1 Antheraea pernyi | reverse complement strand
AACCCCCTCTCTCCCCAGGGAGAGGGGGTATCCATAAAGGATTTCCCCTCGTCAAAAAAAAAAAAAAAAATAAATAAAAAAAAAAAGGTCCGTTCCCTCGGCGTGGAGCCCTTGAGTACGCTGCTCGCGCGATACAGTGACACAAAATCTTACATCACTGCGACAACATTACACATATCACCTCCACACACGTACACGCATACATGCTTACACATGCAAGTGGAAGGGTTTTACCTTTTTTCCCTTATCAAACTGAAATAGTTTAGAATATTATCCGATACGAAATATATATATAAAAGTTATTGAGGTATGTATGCTTGGTACACATATACGTTTCAACAACTCATATATGTATGAATAGTTAGCCTAGCTTAGGTTAGCTTACATAGGTCGCGGAATGCATGTATCAGGCAACAGCCAAAGCCGAGGTATGCCGCGCACCCTTGAGCTAGTTGTCAAAATAAAATCGGCTGAGTGCCTTAAGCGCTCGCCTTAGTAGTCCGGTGAAGCTGTTAAGACCTTGCTTGGTCAATAGCGTAGTCAGTTAAAAAAAAAACGGATTTAAAATAAATATCACATAGATGTGAAACGTTTAAGGAATTGGGGAAGATGGTGTCTAAGCCTATTTTTTAATTTAACTAAATATTAAAACTTCACAAAATATCTCTTTTCATTTTACAGAAAAATTATAATACATCGAAATATCTAGTGTTAACACTATTAGCGGTATTTAGCAAAAACTCATACATACATATGAAATAAATTTAATTTTCCAAATCATAGGGTAGTGAAGTGACAGGAACAAAGGGTCTTACCTAATCTTACCAAACTTCAACAAACGAGAGATGATCAAAATGAAAAAAAAAAAACATTACATGATTTATGGACGGCCCCTAATATTATTATTAGTGTGTCAGGATTTCCAGTTATAATTTATTGTAAGCTTTATTCCAATTCCAATACATATGCATACCAGGTGAATGTTTAAAGGGTGGCACCGTTCAATCGTATGTTAGTTCATGGTCACATTTAACATACAAAATAATAATATCAAAACAAATACTAATAAAAAGCAAAGAGAAACTTAGTTAAAGATTGTTCTAAAACTTTTAAAAGTATGGGAACAATACTTTTAAACGTAAGAAAATGACACCTAAGTTCAATGAACAAAATTGAAGGGGTGCTTTTCAAGGTTAATCATTACGTAAATACTTATTATCGCACGACGAACAAAGGGAAACGGGACGCGGGCCGGAGTACGCGGACGGCGTGATTCATCGCTTCGATATTTATTACACCAGTTCGTTTTTGCGTAAATCATCTGATGTTGAGTGTACATCAGTTTTGAGTTTCTAAAGATAATTAGGTCAAATATTAACCATCCTATTTTTTTTATTGATTTAGAACCAGAAACGACTCGGTAATACCTGACAATATTGCAAATCTTTAACCATTCAGCTGGTATATATATAAATACTAGCAATTTCTCGCGTTTACGCTCGCGTTTTCTATGCCATAATTATTCTCTATTTTTATTTTTTATACTTGTAACAATATCTGACTGACTAACTGGAAGAAAAATGATTTTAATATCCCTGTAAGGACGCACACTTACATATCTATAGAGTGCACGATATGGATATGTAGGGGGTCAAAGTCCAGTCATCGTTTTTCCATTCCACGATAATATTCTACAGTCAGTCCGGTTGTAGACGTGTATGCAAGCATACATACATACATACATTATAAAAGAAAATCTGTTTCTATGGTTAAATAGTTTAAGTGATTAAGAGATCCATGTAATATGTAACGGGATGAGCAATATAAACACTAAATTTATAAACCTAATGACTTTTAATTATTATTTTTAAACTAATTATTTTAATATACCTCCTGTATAAGGCACAAGTTCGGCCTTGCGTAGGGTATTGTTCACACCTCTGGGACGGTTCCACCAAATACCTACTAGATGCCCTGGACAGGTTTCAGAGACGGGGAGTCCGCATTGTTATTGTTTCAGACATTACACAATTTATAGAGCCGCTTCAGTTGCGCAGAGACATTGCCTCACTGAGTGTGTTCTACCATCTTTATCATGGCGAGTGTTCTGAAGAGCTATTTAATTTAATACCTTTCTCTCCTTTTCATACCCGAACCACGAGCGCTGGGCTTCGGAGCCACAGTTTTACGGTAAATATCTGGGCATGAACTAAAAAGTTCGCAACTTCTTATCTCTGCTGTACCGTGAAGCTGTGGAACAATCTCCCGGCCAGTGTGTTCCCTCCTTCCTATAATATGGGGTCCTTCAAGCATAACGTGAAGAGATATTTATGCAGGCCGGCATGACAGCGGCGACCGGTGAGGCATAGTGTGTCTCTCGGTAGTTGCCATTGTTTTTAAATTATACTGTGCTCACCATCAGGCACAGTAAAGTCACTTTGCCGTGCTATAATAAAAAAAATTATTCATGCAGCCAGGGTGCCATATAAACTAAAACCGAAATACCCTTTTTCACCATGTTAAGGGTAGAATTTCTAAAAATCCTTCCTTAGTACTCATCTACAGAGTAGAAGGAACCCACATTCCAATTTTCATAGCTTCAGCCCCAATAATTTGACTTTGCTTTCATATGTCTGTCTATGACACCCCAAAATAGAACTGTCAATAATACACACAAAAAATATCTTCAATTGTGCTTAAGGCAATTATCATTTCAGTAAGTTACCCACCTTCTATAACTTCGGGCTTTATTTCGTCAGGCCATTTGCCAGACTTAACTAGGCCAATAAGTGCACTGTAGTACGGATGGAGTGTTGAGTCTTTATTGAGAAACTGGAACTGGAGATTGTCACCCTGCTTGGCCTTGATTAGGATCTCCATCTGAGCGCCCTGCGATGCTATAAATTTGGCTGTCTTCTCTATAATGGCATTTTGCTTTTGGGTTTCAGGCTGTAATTTTTTTTTTAATATGTAACCTACTAAGTGTTAACGTTTAGATGTTGGTTTATTCAAATAATATTCCACTATAACAAAGTATAAGGCAACATTTACAATTATCTTTCTATTTTCACATATTTCAGTACTAGCTGTGCGGACAAGTCTTTATTATAGACATTATTTTCTTGTCAGTATTTCATTGTGCAGTAAACATTTATAAAAAACTAGCCTTTGTGACTTAAATATAAAAGTTAGATATATACAGTTTTATTACAAAAAAGTTAAATACGTATTGAATACTTGCTTTATAAAAGTTTGGGTAATTACTTGAACATTCGACATCTTGCTCTTTCATCTCGCTTAGGTTAGGTTAGCGAAAAAGGATTACACAAGCTTGCCGCGCAACATTCGGTCGGCGAGCGCGGTGCATTTAATACGTAAGTACCCAAACTTTTTTAAAGCAAGTATTCAATACGTATTTAACTTTTCTGTAATAACACAGACGCTGTTCTTGACATTTTTGTGGCCATTATCATGCTCTACAAATTTTCTCTAGAACTCAATCATATATCTCTCATTTTTAAGGCAGCGCTCGTAAGAAACGTTTTCATTGGACCATTTTTTCTCCAACATCCACAAAAAGGTCTTTTCACTTTTCGGGTTAACATATAGCCTATGTGGCACTCACAAATAACGTGGCTTTCTACTGGTAAAAGAATTTTCATAATCGGTTTAGTAGACCCAGATATTACCCCCTACAATGTCACAAACTTTACCTCTTTATAATATTAATGTAGATTTACGAAAGTATTCTCGATGATTTTAAGAAGAAACTATAAATGTTAATTTTGCATTATTATTGAAATTTAGTAAAATATAAAAGAAAAATTAAATGTTTTTAATCTATATGTTTAGGAAATCCAAATGAAATAAAATCATTTTCCATAGAAAAAAGTTCAAAATTTTAATTTTCCGATTTAGAATGGCCACTAATTTGAGTTTAAACTATATTTTGGGTTATATTTTTAACTTAATAATGTACTCACAAACACCATATTGGTCGACATGAGAGCTTTAAATTCAGGCGTCGGTACAAATGGCTCATCAACTTCAACTGGCTGTGCAGCAGGTGATGGTTCAGCTGCGGCATCATAGTTGAATCCTACTTGTCCATAGCCAGCAGCGTGAAGACGTTTAAGCTCCTCCTCTGTAGGGATTTATTAAAATTAATACTAAAAATTAAAATACAGTCAAAATCTGTTATAACGACATCAATGGAACTACTCATATTAAGTTGTAACAGGTGATGTTTTCAAGATACAGCATTCAGCCAGGACCTTTGTTCTGGCTCAATGTAACCGGTATGTTGTTCTAAACGATGTCGCCATACGCCATACATACCAAAACAGTTTTGACTGTAGATTTAGTCAATATACACTTTAATATACAATTTACATTTAAATGATACAAAATCCTGAAGCCACACAAGCAAATTCTGTTACTCCAGTCACCAACGTTGAACAAAAGCCAGTGAGTAATTAAACTGAAAAGTTTGTATGAAAAACATTCATAAAAATTAAGCCAAATCATACACCACAACATGACAAACATGTTATACCGACCCTATTTAGGTGGGATAAGGGTAAGAAGAAGACCTATGGAATTTTACCTTGGGGAAACCTTATTTTATATTAATACTTAATGACCAATTTCGTTACCTTTATACATTTCCTCTTCATCTTCGTCTGTGTGTAGCGCCCTATATCGCTCGTCGTCACAGAGTTGTTCCACATCAAGCTCTGCCTTGGTCAGCTCCACTCTCCAGTCGAAACCGCCGGGGGGTGCCTCATGTTTCGACAATTCATGTAGAGCGCCTCTTGCATCATACCTGCCACAACAAATCAAGTCATCGGGGGCATTATATATACTTTCTTTACACTTTTCTTTTGTATTTAACAATAACTCTATATGACCATGAGAAGTAAGTCTCTCCCAAAGCTTTGCGGGATACAGGAAACATTATCAAGCAATAAACTAGTGTGGCTGGAATAGATTACCTAGTTGGCGATGACAGACACTTGCCATAACAATTTACATGTTCCTGTCTTTACAATACATGATGTTGTTGAAGGATTATCAATAAAATCAGGCTCCTATTTTTAAATAAATCCTAGAAATAGGGAAGAAAAGTCAAAGTATTCAGTTTGATTAGTTGGAATAACGTTTAATATGGTAATAATAATTCTCGATTTTATTAACCAGAAGTGTAAAAGTGCATTATTATTTTTATCATATCCTCTTTCATTTCTCAATACTATGTACATTTTACACATCCACATCCCACAAACCATTAGGAGAGCCACATTTAGAGGAGTCATCCTCAACACTTTTATAAATATTCTTATAATTATTTGCAATATATTTACATATCTTAATTAAGTTTTGTGGTGATTTTCATTCTTAAAGTAATTATTTTTCTGAGTACATAGAATAATATAGAATTTAACAAAACTTCTTTTATTAAGTCCATAAACATGTACTTTTTTATTCAACACAAAAATGATAAATATATGTGGCAGAAAAGATTAATGTAAATTAGGAAAAATGATATATTTAAAAAATAAGTAATTTCATACATTTAAGTGTGCATTCATTATTCAACAGTGTTCATTTAAAAAATCAGTGACATTTAACTATTCAACAGCAATTTACATTTAGTACAAAATGCATTCTTTTCTCAACATATTCCAAATCACTTTATTGTATCTCAAAAATACTAGGGGATTTTTGTATATAGAGAATTGTCAATTAAATGTGGAAGTATGAAGGGAAGTATGGAGGGTGAAATCCATATTGATTCACTGATATCACATTTTTGACACTTTTATTATTGCAGCTCTGGAATAAAATAGCTGTATAATTATTGCATGTGATGAATTAAAAAATCCATCAAATATACCAACATTTTTTTATAAATATAATTAAAATATTCAATTATAGCTTACAACATATACTCATAATACTTATTATTAATACTGTACTATGCATTCTACAAGTAAAATGTACAAAAGCACAGTATATTTAGTAATAATCACCGTGAAGACGTTCTACGAGTGATAACAGCTTTGCTATCAATATTTTTAAATACATACTCAATTATTCCGTTTCAATGTATACATACCACCGGATCGCGTCACCGTAACAAAACCACCACGAGCACCACGAGCGCCCGGAGTCCGGTCAGAGCATCTCCGCCTTCGTGCTTTAATCCTCTGCGAAAATCTTAGAACTCTTCCAACAATTTAACATTTTCTGACACTTTACTATATATTTTAGCGCCACATTTAAGCAGTCGTATAGTAAAAAACGGGTCGAACCTGTCGATCTTCAACGTTTCGTCCCCCATCCACGGTATGAGGTGTTTGCCCTGGTCAATGTGTAGTGCCCTATCATCCTCTCTGAATAACTTGCACGAGTAGCCGAACACGAATAATTCTTCTTTCTTCTCTTTGTATTCACTTTTTCTCAATATGCCCGACTCACTGTGACTGCCGGTCCACTTAAGAGACATTTTTCATATTAATACAGTAAACACAATCACAATAAACATTACAGCATGGAAGCTAACACATTTCCGCAAAAGAATTTAGGAAAATGGATTTAGTAAATATGGCTTATCTGTGATAGGATCAGTGTTGCCAACTATATATTTGTTAAATGATAATGTTCCTTTTTCATAAAATTCCTTCCAACATTCTACCTTTAATTAATAATATCTTTTAAATTATGGAAGGAGCTATCGTTAATTTCAGACCTTAATCTTATACCATATTGCGCAATTCTGGTCATTTATTGTACCCTTATTTCATATATATCTGTGGACGTTTTTTAGATTGAAAACCCATATGGGGTACCTACTTCTACTTACCTCTATACATATGTGCACCTACATTATCACCATTACATAATATAAAACAAAACCACTACCGTGTCTGTCTGTCTATCTGTTCGTGTTAAGCTCAAAAACTACTGAACGGATTTTCAAGCGGTTTTTACCAGTGGATAAAGTGATTCATGAGGAACGTTTTGGTATATAATTTGTCATTTGATTTTTTTATTATCAGGGCGGGACAATGTCTGCTGAGCCCGCTAGTACTATATAATATGAAGTGTCGAAGTAAAGCTAAATATCTCATGTGGACCTACAGAAATCCTTATTTCCTTATTAATGTGATTGTTTCGATCTGTTGCATATTCACACCTTATCTACCTAACCTAACAAGATCGGTTCCAGGGTCGGAAGTGCACAGGGGCACAAGCCATAGGAAATATTTTTATAGTTATTGTTAAGAAAGAATCAATCCCAAGGACTAAAGAGGACACCTTACTTGTTTTGTAATTGTGCCCATCCCGGGAATATATCCTGGATTCGCCCTTGTATCCGATCATCATAAAATATTGCATACACATTGTTAGGGATACAGAAAAGAAAATAGCCTACTTGAAACCCAGAAAAATTGTACTGTTCTCGAAGGATAGGTCTAATATACATTAATGCGAACAAAAGCTAGGGTATAAAATAAATGTTCCATAAATTGTTGAAATAGCACTCAAAAGGTTGAAATTAAGATTGAAATCGTAAAAACAAAACTATCAAAGAAACAAATTTAGTGTATTTTATCAATCATCGGAATTAATAGTGCGTTCCTTTAAATTTCACCTACTTTCCTTATTTCTACTTCTGTAGCGCCATATAAACTTTATACACATTTTTAAATACTTCTGTACCTACCATGGAGTAAAGAATTTCTTCCATGATACCTACCTCAAGCGTAAATCTCTCAGTATATTGTGTCTTATCTATGCGTAGATCTCTACGCTCCATTTTATAATACTCGTAGACCCAAAGAGTATAATAAGTAATCGTAGACCGTAGAGTGAGAAACGTACTCTGTGGTCGTAGACAGAGAAACAAATAATCCCACAGATAAATTAGAATATGATTACGTCAAACCCGTAGACAGATCAAACCAGTGGTTAATGTTGCCACCAGTGAATACCAATGTTTCAAAGAAAGGGAGTAAATTATAACTTACATTTTTTAGTATTCGATAAAATGACATATTGTAACTGTACCCGCTAGATATTAAGAAGTAAATACAAACTTCTATTAAATAATTCAAAATTATTCTGGTTTTCTAGAAAATTTTATTAATAAAAATAAAAGAATATCGTCTGGAAAATATCTATATAATGGCAACTGGATATAATTCGGACAAATTGTATAGATTCAAATATTTGTTACAGTTATATACAACGTGAGTGTTCTAAATTTTATAATATTATATACGTTTCAAAAGGCATATGGCGGACCTTTTATATATTTTTGCATAGAAAACTGATAAATTCTTTTAGTTATGAGTATCTTGTGACCGCTAGATCGTATTTGTTAAAATTAGACGATAAACATTAGTTTTTAATGTGTAATTAAGTTTATTGTCTCTAGAATCTTACAAATATTGATAGTATTTTCGTGCGTGGACGTTTTGATCCGTATTGTTGAAAAACGAAAAGTCTGTGATATAAACAATACATTAGGTGATAGATTAAATTTCTTGAACAATTTTGTAAATATTGTATAGTTGTTATTGATTTTTAGTAGAATTAATCTATTGAGAGAAGACTGAGTAAATCGAGTGTTATATCAACAAGCTATGTCAGCTGTAAGTCTATTGTCTTCGTCGAAGGAGAAACCAGCAGAAGAAAACAAGAATAATGACTCGAACATCGAGGGTAAGTACATTACATTTTTCTTATTTATTGAACTATTTATAGCTTTTGTTTTTTCGGAAATGTAATGTTTTGTAACAGAGATCTTACTATTTTTCTCAATATTTTTAGTGAAAACTGGTCTTTAAAATCATATATATGGTTAGTATACTATATTGTAATCCTAAATATTATAAAGAAGAAGGAACACAATAGTTTTTAGTTGTTAAAGTAGGTCACAAACAAATTGATATGCACAAACTGGTTGATGTAACTGTTTGTTTGAATAAAACCAGCTTTTTTTTGTTATACCTGTACTATATTAGGTTTACAATAGTGTCCTCCATTGTATACATTTATATTTGGTAATGTTGATATGACTACAGATTAAAAATAATAACAGTAACCAATATTAAATTACCATGACTTTGTGTTATGAGTTATTATTAAAATTTCCACAAACTATTTAGACTGAATAAGGTTTTTCATTGTTTTCAGAATAAGAAGTTTTGTTACTTATAACATTTAGGTAAATTAATTGGTGGTATGTTTATGTACAGTTATTACTATTTCTATAAGTGAAATTACAATTTGTAAATGGAAACAAATTGTTTTCTGATATGATGGCAATGACCAGCTAAAATGTCTTATTGGATTTTTCAGTGAAAAAAGTAATAACAAATTTAATATCTTATGTAAAGTAAATGTAACAAATATTTACTATGTAATAAAAGAAATAATACTGGACTGTAAAATTATTGAAACTTTTTGGTTGAAATGAATATGTATTTAAAAACTTTTCACTACTCCCTTTTTGGAATCACAGATGTCATACTTAAATATTAGGGAGCCTGTATAATTTCTACAAACAAGAAACCTACATAATACCTCATACATTAAATTATGTTAAGTTGTTTGGGCCACAGAAATAAGTATTCAGAAAAACTTTAACTGTTTTCTGCACAGTTGAGTAGAAAGGTTTTAGTATTTCTAACCAAATTGGCAGCCCATTTTACTTCTACAACTAAGGTGACATTAATTAAATCGAATACATTAAATTAAATCAAGTTGGTTTTAATTTATCGGTCAACCACTGCGGTTGATTCTCTAAATTCATTGTATAATATATATGTTTATTTTTCTATAAATGACTAAGAGTTGAAATGTACAAGAATCATCTTAGAACTGTCATCTCTGGTTTAAGTATTACATACCCATACTTTTGTTTAAATACATTATAGGTAAAAAATAATAGTCTCAAAAAACTAAAAAAATGTTTTCATAAAAAATCCATCCATCAAATTTTTTATGAAAGCGTGTTTTTGTAGTTTTTTGTAACTATTATTTATTTTTCATTTTTTAGTTAAATTTTTTTAACTTTGCGTTTTGGATTATTGCATTGTCATCGACCTTTGACAGGTGTGCAAAGTTTGAATTAAATCTGATCTTTCAAAGTAGGACAAAATCGAGCTCAAAGGGGTCGGTTACATACATACATACAGGTGAAGCTAATAAAAGCGTGATAAAAACCTCAATTTCACTTGATTTAAAAGTTTGGTCTAAGATAGTGAACCTAGATGGGAACTGGCTCTCAACTAGAGCAGCTAGAACACGTCTATAGGTGCTTATTGATAGATTTTCAACTTAAAGGCTATAGCTATCCAAACTTAGAAAAAGCCCTATAACAGTGCTATGATGTTTTCATAACTGAAAGATTCATCTCATTTACCCTATTTAAATATTCATTGATTGATGAGGGTCCAAAACATATTAATCACTGAGCTATATTTGTCTTTCATGTTTGTCTATTTGCGAGACTGTAAAGCTTAAATACCATGTCAAGCATGTTGGGTCGATATGTAAACAATGGCGATGGCTGGAATTGACATCTCTGTCTGTGCATCTATAAAAATGGTTATAACTATAATATATTATGAATTATGAAAGTATATAAGTTAAAAAGATAAAGCTAACAAAATTTGTCTGTTCTTCTCAATGAATGGGTTGTTTTCCAAACCGGTGTTTGTTTTGATGTTCAGAAGCACCTGAGGCCTTCAGACTTCGCAACTATATAATAATAATCATAAATACAGTGGTACAACAAAATAATCCCAAGGAGGGTTGATTTCAGTCAGGCGGCCGATCGTAAAATTAAGCCAAATCATATACCACAACATGAGAAACATGTTGTACCGACCCTACTTATTTGGGATAAGGGTAAGAAGAAGAAGAAGCACCTTCTTAGGGCCTAAATTCAAAAAGTATTTATGATTGATTCAACTTCGTTCACTCGCAGAGACAAAAAGTATCTTTCTGTATATATATATACTCATTTAACACGAGTGAGCTCTCCTACAACTAATGACTGTGCTCTAAATATATAGGAGCTTCGGGCTCACTACTATAAGATTCTAGACTGACAGGGACAGCGTAATAATAATACTTGGAATGCGTGAAATAGACTTTTTATTAATATGTCCATATAAGGTATTTATAGAGACGCGATCTTTGAACGACATTCTATTTATAATATATACAAAAGTTGTCTGCCAAAGAGGATGACATACCCAGTAGATACAAATATAACAGTGGAAAATAGAATTTTCTTTTATTTGAACTCCATTAAATTACTAGTTTAATAAATTACCCAATTTCATTTAGAGTTCATATTATTACATATAATTTTGAAGTTTTTGTAGAACTCCGTATATTGAGCATGGGAATTTCACATCCAGTATGCTAGAATTACAATAGCAAGACTATTTTATATTCATTTAAAAAAAAAAAGAAAGTTTTTAAATGTAATTAGTTTTGAACATAAATATAAAAATAACTGTGAGCCATAATGTTTTTTTTACATTATGCATTAACAGCATTTTGATGGTGGTAGAGCCAGGCTGAAACTATTACTGGATTCAACATGAATGGGTCGGCTCGCCCGGGGTAGTACCACCCTCTTGCAGAAAACCGACGTGAAGTAACAGTGCTTGCATTGTTGCGTTTCGTTCGGTCAGTGAGAGCGCCGGCGGCCCACCTCCCCTCCCCTCTCCTCTCTCCTCTCCCTCTCCCTCCCCTAACCCTTCCCCCAAAGGGTGGCAACGCACTTGCGACTCCTCGGGTGTTGTTAGTGTCCATGGACGGTGGTGATCACTTAACAGCAGATGACCCATCAGTTCGTTTACCACCTATGACATAAAAAAAAAAAAAAGCCAACAGACATACACTCCACATAATGTTAAGTGGCCATGGTAGCTAAAGCTATGATTAGAAGTAATGATGTAGGTAGTATTACTAAGACTGAGTTGAACCATGTTGCATATTAATATGCGTTTCTAACCATAATTCTACAAAAAGGAAACATAGCCATACAAGTACCACTGCTTTTAAGCATAAATAGATGTCTAGGTAATACTCCAGCAGTGAACCTTCCATGAGTTCCTCTAGAATAGAAATTATACACCGCCTCCAGAATCATTTGTACAGTCCTTTTCTAAACCGTAATCTATGTTTTCTTTGAACCTTTAAACAACCTAATCATTCGTAATCTAAAATGCTTAATATCAATGACTTATTACTTATTAACATTTTTAGTGCTCCTAAAAATGGGAGATAAATGAGTTAAAAAAAAACAGTTGTGTGGTTTTGTAATTACAGATCACAAAAGTGGACCAATTGGTGCAATTAATTACTAGCTTTAGCCAACTTAGTTATTTAACTTTATTTCAGAGTTTGTTAACCCGGAGTTGAGAGACAGATTATAAAATTCAAATAGAGGTATGGCTAAAATCTCTTCAAATGAATAGAAATTGCCTTCTTATTTAAACTTTTTGTTTTTGTAACTTTTTCAATGAAACTAGATGGCTATTTTATTTTCTTGTGTTACTAAAGCGTCTGTGGCTATTTTAGTAAAATATCTTAGGGCTTAGTGATGAATAAGTTTTGAAGAGACCTCTTTCACTTGAATTGTATATGCCTATAAGTTTCCTTGTTACTAGGTAGGTGGTAGAGCCACGCCAAAGCTATTACCGGTTTCAGCATGAATGGGTCGGACCGCGTGGATTATTACCACCCGACCCACAGAAATATCGACGTGAAGTGATAATGCTTCCATTGTTGCGTTTCGTTCGGTCAGTGAGAGCGCCGGAGTCACCCCTTCCATTCCCTACAAGCCTCACACCCCCTCCCCTCTCCCTGTCTCCCTACCTTCAACACAGACTGGCAACGCATTTGCGACTTTCCAGGTGTTGCTAGTGTCTATGGACGGCGGTGATCACTTAACATCAGGTGACCTGCCTATTCGTTTACCTCCTATGATATAAAAAAAAAGGTATCATACTTTCAGTGACTCATTGTAGGCATTCTCTAGTATGTTGATTTTATTGCAGCACCACCACCTGATGGTAAGTAGAGCGCAAACCAAAAACATCGAGAACCTTCGAAAGATTTACAATTGATTCACCTTGAATTTTAATGAAGTAGACTTACAACTGATGACTTTTGAAGAAAGTGTACTATTAATAACGATATTTTTTACAAATGAATACGGAATATCTCGAAAAACGTACATAATACAGCTTTATCTTCTTTATCTGATACATATATTTTTGCCACAATTTTGAATTCGCGACATGAAATATTAAAAAAAAAAACACCAAATAGGTTTGAAAGAGCGTGTCTTTTTTTTCTAGGAAGGCCTTAACAGCTTCACCGGACTACTAAGGCGAGCGCTTAAGGCACTCAGCCGCTTAAAGCGTATGTCTATAACACGTTTTATTGTGAATACCTTTGTCGACTTCAAAAATAAGATTTACAAAAATGGTCGTAGTGGGCCCAGTTTTCATTTTAGGTCATATTTCAATTTAAAAAAAATATAGTATTTTGATTTTTAGTGTCATTTATGAATATTTAAATTTCTAAGCTCTCGTATATTGCGCATGTTAGTTTTACGCCTAGTAGGCTACATTATACAAATGCCATGTACAAATTATTATACAAATGCCAACAGAATTTAACATCTATTGTAATCAGTTTTATGAGATAAATAAAAAAAAATTGACATAGCAGTTCGAAAGCTGAGATTTTCTTAAAATTCCATGTTACGTTTTTTTTCTTTTTCAAAAGTTATGCTTTCGTTGAATATATCACCTTGAATTTTGTGACATTTGTAAAGGAAAGGGTTAACAAGCATCTAAAAAGAATATAACCCTATAGATTAAATCAGTACAATTGCAACGGGTTCATTTGAAGGTACATAAAGGGGGAAAGTAGACTTTGACATAATAACATGAATTAACGGGTGTTAGTGTGTACCTGTTATAGGTGCGTACGAATGTATAGTAAACGAGGGGAGCGAGACAACCCTTGACCTTCATTTCCCTATGGATTTAACCCCACAGGCAAACATGTAAGCATTTTAGATTCATTCCAAACCGGTGTACATATAAGGTAAACTTTCTGTTCCCTTTGATCTGGTTGTAGGGATTGGTAATTGTGTCAGACTGAATTGCTACCACATGTTTTTTTTTTCCGAACTGACTATTCGCTGTTGGCTTTCATAGCTTGACCGGACTTTTTTGGGCGAGCGTTTAAGGCACTCGGTCGTACGGCAACAAGCGAAAGGGCGCCTAAGTAGTCGAACCTCGGCTTGGGCTGTTATTTTCATTGCAACATTGCAAATCTGCCTAAGCTAAGCTAATGAAACTATTCATATACTAGCGAGCCCGGCAGACGTTGTCCAGCCCTAATTATAAAAAAAATCCTTGACAAATGAAATACCAAAACGTTCTCCATGAATCACTTTATCTACTGGTGAAATCCGTTCAGGAGTTTTTGAGTTTATCGCGAACAGACAGACAGACACACGGTAGAGGACTTTGTTTTATACTATGTAATGATGTATAAGACTAGTGAGGACCTGAAACATGTATTTCGAATTTGACAACTCTTCTAAATTAAATAGTTCGAAATATAATTGAAAAAATAAGGTGTTATAAAAACACACGATAGAAGTGAAACTTTTGTATTACCGGGCAACATTTTAATTAAAAAATTCAACAATTGGCCAACGTCACGCGGTGTTTCCAGGTGGTCACCCATCGAAGTTAACCGCTCCCGACGTTGCTTAACTTCGGTGATCGGACGAGAACTTGTGTTCTCAACACTCTATACGACACAGTGTTTACCCCCACCACTTCTCGTCACATCAAAAGGTTGCCCGTCAAAACGTCAAAGCCCTTCCATAAGAAATTTAGCTTCAAAAATAAACTTGTGTGTGTGTAGGTATGTGGGTGTGATCTTTCTATGTTTAGATAATGAGTGAACATGTCCAGTGTTACTGTATCGCGCTAACAACACTCTCGAAGCCTCCGCACCGGGGAATCTAACTTGAAGTACGACATGGCAGATGTATCACCAGCCATAGTGGCTCGCTTAATTATGTCGTGTTCTAGGACTACTCCTATGAAGCGGTAACTCACTACACTACACTCCGGTGAAGCTGTTAAGACCTTGCTAGTTCGAAAAAAAAAGTGTTCTAGGATTATGCATGGTGCTCAAATATCTTTATGTATGTCAATTATCATAATGATAGGTTGAACTGTAGAGACGTTGATGAGGTACAGCGCCACCTAGTGGTGAGATATATTTAAATCTAGCATAATCATTAGCATCTAGCATAAGGAAACTTCTCCATGGAGACACATTATCCTTATTTCCGTGGCGATCGATCAAACTGTCAAATTTATGAATCTGATATGTATACATACAGACATCCGTTTTTATGTATTTCTACTTATTAGCCGCACGCCCCGACTTCACACGGGTATAGTAACGAATAAAAGGAGAACAACACTTTACTTTACGAACATGTTTTTTTTTTTTTTTTATTGTAGCACGGCAAAGTGACTTTACTGTGCCTGATGGTGAGCACAGTATAATCTAAAAACAATGGCGACCACCGAGAGACACACTATCCCTCACCGGTCGCCGCTGTCATGCCGGCTTGCATAAATGTTTCTTCACGTTACGCTTGAAGGACCCCATATTATAGGAAGAAGGGAACACACTGGCCGGGAGATTGTTCCACAGCTTCACGGTACGGCAGAGATAAGAAGTTGCGAACTTTTTAGTTCGTGCCCAGATAGGATTTACCGTAAAATTATGGCTCCGGAGCCCAGCGCGCGTGGTTCGGGTATGAAAAGGAGAGGAAGGTATTAAACTGAATAGCTCTTCAGAACACTCGCCATGATACAGACGGTAGAACACGCTCAGTGAGGCAATGTCTCTGCGCAACTGAAGCGGCTCTATAAATTGTGTAATGTCTGAATCATTAACAATGCGGACAGCCCGTCTCTGCAACCTGTCCAGGGTATCTAGTAGGTATTTGGCGGAACCGTCCCAGAGGTGCGAACAATACTCCACGCAAGGCCGAACTTGTGCCTTATAAAGGAGGTATAGCTGATCTGGCGTGAAAAACCGTCGCACCCTGTTCAGGATTCCGACTCTCCGAGATGCAGTGGAGATGACGCTCCCGATGTAATCCCTGAGATTGAGGTCGCTGCGAATATCTATACCTAAGATATTGAGGCTGTCTCGCATTGCGAGCGAGACGTTCTGGAGAGCAGGAAGAGGAGTAAATGGAGATGTTTTGCAGAATGTAATGAAATAGAATAGCAACACCAATCTGTCAATAATTATGAAGACGTCCTTTACTTCCTTCTGTCCGAATTACTCGTATTTCGTATGCTGATTTTTTACACTAATTTTACACTTTTCAAATACAATTTTCAAACATTTTCTACCATATAAACTCCTTCGTGATAATTACAAATTCAACAAAAAATATTTAGCCATATAGGGCGACCGTTTTGCAGTGATGCACTTATTCGACAATTGACTTTTATTTATTATAGGTTTAGGTAGGCTTTGGTCATAATATAAATGTAGAGAATTCTAGAAATAAAGTCGTAATTCAAGCGCCAGGCGAAAATCAGAAAAAGCTCCACCAGTATGTTTAATACAACCTTTCCATCAAAAGTCGCGGAAATGACGCCTCTTTCTGTGCATCCACCAAAAACGAATGTCTATAAAAATATGTTTTGCCGGTTCTTCTCAATGAGAAAGCTTCTCAGGGCCTAAGTTGAATAGAGAGTTTTTGATTTGATTTTGTTCATTGTTGAATTCGAACCTACATCGATCGACGCCATATGTACAACCACAGAGCTATCATTAATTCAATAGAAAAGTAATATGATGATGATGATGTATGATGTTGATATTGAGTGACAATGTGGTTAAAGATTGTAAACATGTGGAGTTCCGATCGGACCGTTGACGTGAGCGGTCGTCCCTTCTGCTGCACGCTCTACGCTCGATCTCGATACTCGCGAGTTAGTGACGTTCGTTACTACTTCGGGCGTGTTCGGTTTTCGTCATTTGCACACCTGCACTTCGCACCTGTGCTTCACAGCTGCGCACCACACCTGCGTTCTTATTACTGAAATTGAGTGAGACCTTTCCTTTGTATTTATTTATTGCTCTATTTATTTCTTGGTATACTTAATTGTTTACTTAGTTATTTATCTATTTATTTACGTATTTCTGTAATCCTTCAGTCATTTCTTTATATATTTATTTACTTTTCAATTATTTATTTGTTGTCTTTATTATTGTATTATTTTCGTCTTTTGTTTCAATTTAAACAACTTTCTTAATCCGGACTCGATATAGTCCCATAACTTACGTCTGGCGTGCCCCCCTGCCCCTCAGGCAGGGAGGTTGTTTCGCGGCCCCCCCTCCCCCCTCAGGCCACCGGGATGGCCGATTTAGATCATGCTGCCAGGTTCCGCGATTACCTGCTTCAGCAGGGTCCGAACGTGGACGTTGCGACCGCATACGCTAACTTCGCTGCGTTGTTCTCCGAGAACACGCATTACGTCTCTCGCGTCGCGACCGCTAACTCTTTCGCGGCCCTCTCGCCGCAAGATCCGCCCGTTCTAACCAATATGGAAGTATCAGTATGTACGTTAGGTATGACCGGTCATCCGTCCATTGTATTAGTGTCCGCGTACCTCTCGCCGAACAAAGAGTTGTTACAAACAGATTTACGAGCGCTGCTCAACTTAGGAGATTCAGTTATTATAGCGGGGGACCTCAACTGCGGGAACGTTATCTGGAATAGTCCGAGAACCTCTCGTAACGGGAGGATACTCGACAAACTAGGTAGGGTCCTCGCATTTGACGTCATAGCCCCTCCGGAACCCACACACTATCAAGACAACTGTCGCCCGTCAGTCTTAGACATAGCTCTTTTAAAAAATATCACGCTTCGGGTACGACTCATACAAGTCGTACACGAACTTGATTCAGATCACCGCCCGGTCGTATTACAGTTAGGTTTCAATTCAGATTTCACCCCTCCGTCGGTCAGGGTGGCTGATTATGTTAGTTTAGCTCGTTATTTTAAAGAAAATCCATCGTCTGACATTTTAGACGGGATCCCAGACGTGTTGACGTCTAGAGCCGACGCGGATTCGGCTATCGATTCCCTGGTCGACTATCTTCAGACCGCCGTCAGAGAGACCTCGAAAGAGGTACAAGCGGCGAACGATCGCCGCTTTATACTCCCTGACGACGTGAAAGCGTTGATCACGGAAAAGAACGCCGCGACTCGAGCTCACGACGCTTACCCGTCTGTAGAGAACCGCGATCGATTACGCTCACTACGTAAATTAGTTAAAACTCGTATCTCTGAGATTCGGGGCGACAAGTGGGACAGGCTTCTGGAGGATCTCCGGCCGTCTCACCTGTCGTACTGGAGACTCACGCGCACTTTAAAATCAGATCTCGCCACTCCGATGCCTCCTCTCGACAGAGGCCCCGGGTTGCCTCCCGCGTTCGATAGTATAGATAAAGCAGAATGTCTAGCCGCGAGTTTAGAGAAACAGTGTTCGCCAAACACTGATAATACTGATGCTGTCCATATCGGATCGATCGAGTCGTCGGTAGAGCATGCACTCGCATCTCCACCCGCGGATACCCTAACCTCGATAACTTTTGATGAAGTTTCAGCCGCCATAAAGCGTCTCAAGCTTAGAAAGTCCCCAGGTCCGGATGGAATCAGGAACGAGGTGCTGAGACTCCTTCCTGACCATATCATAGCTCTATTGGTCTGCATCTTCAATGCGGCCATGTCCCAGGGCCACTTTCCAGCCGCCTGGAAGAAGGCCGTAGTGATAGGCATACACAAGCCCGGCAAAAAAGCTACGCTTCCCGATAGCTATCGCCCGATCAGCCTGTTAGATACATTAGGTAAATTATACGAGCGGCTCCTTCTGAACCGTCTCCAGGTCTCGATTACAGATTTAAAATTAATACCACCTGAGCAGTTCGGATTTCGTGCCGAACACTCTTGCACGAATCAAGTACACCGCCTCACGGAGTACATTTTCTCTAATTTTAATGCCGACCCGAAACGTAAACCGAAACGCACAATTGCAGTTTTTTTCGATGTTGCCAAAGCCTTCGATAAGGTCTGGCATGGAGGGCTCGTCCATAAATTATGTAAATATCACTTACCCGATAAGTTAATACATATTATCCACGATTTTCTCACTGATAGGACTTTCCGTTTTAGAGTGGATGGGGAACTATCCCTGCCCCACCCGATACGCTCAGGTGTGCCACAGGGCTCCATACTCGCGCCCTCGCTTTTCAATCTGTTCATCAGTGACCTACCTCGGTCTAAACGGGTCGAGGTAGGTTGCTATGCTGATGATACCGTTATTTACACTTCCAGCTTGCGGTCGGACTTTCTTAGGAAGCGCATCGAAAAGGCCGTTTGCACACTCGGTGAATGGTTTCGTCGATGGCGCATAGAAGTTAATCCTGATAAGAGCGCCGCGATACTCTTCGATCCTTTACGACGTAATAATAACCTCGAGCCCATCAGGCTATACGGAACCGATATACCTTGGGCCGACGAGGTCAAATATCTCGGTGTTACATTAGATAAACATTTAAATTTCGAGTCACATATAGATAGAGTACGAAACAAAGCCGCTATGGTTTTGGGTCGCCTCCATCCGTTGCTTTGTCATAGGAGTAAGATGTCCCTCAGACACAAGCTCACTTTGTATAAGACGTGTATTCGTCCCGTGATGACATATAGCAGTCCCGTTTTTGCGCATATGTCGAAAGATAATTTTCATAAGTTGCAGGTTCTTCAAAACCGCGTTTTACGTAAAGTGACCGGTGCCCCGTGGTACGTCCGGAGAGTTGATCTACATAGGGACCTAGAGATGCCTTCTATCTGGGCGTACGTAAAATCACTTACGATTAGTTATTTTGAAAAAGCCGCGAATCATCCCAGTCCGTTAGTGGTATCCGCCGCAAAATACGATCCCGTACCAAACGCTGCGCGTAGTAAAAGACGTCCGCGACATATTTTTACCGACCCTCCCGATGAAATAACGGCAGTGAACGATCAGTACCAGCCTGTCTCTCTAAACAGAGCGTGCTCACGCCCACGCCCGCGTAACCACAGATCACGCCGCCGTGGTCTGGGGGTAAATTTCGCTCCCGCACACCAGACTAGGCCCCCCTCGGCAGCAGCTCAAGCCTAGGTCCGTTCCCTCGGCGTGGAGCCCTTGAGTACGTTGCTCGCGCGATACAGTGACACAAAATCTTACATCACTGCGACAACATTACACATATCACCTCCACACACGTGCACGCATACACGCTTACACATGCAGGTGGAAGGGTTTTATTTTTTTTTTCCCTTATCAAACTGAAATAGTTTAGAATATTATCCGATACGAAATATATATAGGAGTTGTTGAGGTATGTATGCTTGGTACACATATATGTTTCAACAACTCGTATATGTATGAATAGTTAGCTTAGCTTAGGTTAGCTCAGATAGGTCGCGAATTGCTTGTATCAGGCAACAGCCAAAGCCGAGGTGTGCCGCGCACCCTTGAGCTAGTTGTCAAAGTAAAATCGGCTGAGTGCCTTAAGCGCTCGCCTTAGTAGTCCGGTGAAGCTGTTAAGACCTTGCTTGGTCAATAGCGTAGTCAGTTCGAGAAAAAAAAAAAAAAAAAAAAAAAAAAAAAAAAAAATTGTAAACATGTTAAACGTAGGACTGGCTCTCAAGGTCAGTCAAGAACACACCTATAGTTTTTTTTAAATCTTTATTTTTGGCAACCAGTCTTTTAGATTATTACTGCCATTGTCGAGTAGTTAATAGTATTACAAGTTCTTCTTCCATTTTTGGCAACCAGTCTTCTAGCAGACTATTATGCCATTGTCAAGTGAGTCTTGATATAATTTCAATGAACTAACAAGATGGTGGTCATCTTGTTAGAACACTCCATGGAGTTTTTGAGGCACCTCAGACTTCATGGTCCGTGGTATTATTTTCCATTCACTTTACTTATACACAATAAACAAACTATATTACATAAAACACCACCAATTTTACATAACATAGAGTCAAGTAACACAAGATTATAAATAAAAAATAAAATCCACTACATGACAGACCAAGATCCCGCCAAAAACTCCACACCAATAGTTGCTTGGCGACAGATTTCAACCAGAGGGTTATAACTAAAGCCAGACGGGCTTAGAAAAATATCTACTATCATACTATGGCTTAATCATGTTTCCCTTCACCGAAAGCTCCGGGTCATACTCAAGAATTGTGGAATCTACGTCGGTTTATTTTAAAGTTCATTTGTATTTTTTTACATACAAAAAAAGTTGCATCATCGTAAAACTGTAAACAAAAAGAATTTAGTACGAGGAAATAATATCACAACTATTAAAACGACATTGTGACCTTCACCTGTCATTAGAAAAAAAAACGGGGGTAATTTTAAGAATCAAACCGTTTTGTCTGTGTAAATCCAGTACGGTTAATGGTTGTCTTTCTTATACGTAAAATATAAATTTTCAAACAATTCGCAAATTAGCGTCGCATTATCCAACGGGCAATCAATAGCATGTCATAAGTCGTTCTGAATAAGTTCATTTTTAATTGTTCATGTAAAACCGTATTAATAAAGTTCGACAGACTGGCGCGCCGTGTGTTCCGTACACAGTTTATTTGTTACATGTTTATTAAACAATATTTTTGTTTTCATTACCTACTGAAACTTGTCTAACTTTCATTATTTACTTGCGTTTGTTCGTGACATCGCTCGCGTTAATTTAGATTTGCTCAATCTCAATGCCCAATTAGTTATTTTCGTGTCAATGTGTATGCAAAATTTAATTATGATCGGTTAATAATGATTTATGATAATGGTAAGTTATAGAATAAACTGTAATATAGAGTTTTGTGCAGGTATTTAGACTAAATTTTCGTCGCCGCTTTGCTCCCGTTATGTAGATTATATTCTCGGGAGTTAGTTCTAGGCCTTTTCTCTCTCTCTCTAACGGATAATTCGAGTAGCATGCTGGACTCTCGGGAACAGTATATTTTTTTCTGGATGAAACGTATCTTATGTTCCTTTTTGTAGTGTGTGTGTTTTTGGGTGTGTCAGGGGATAACGTGATTGCCAAATTTTATGATGGTCGCTTGAGTAATTCTTACGAGTAGGCGTAACAAACAAACAAATTCGCTTTCGCATTTATGATATTCCTAAGGATTGTGGAAGAAAAGAGGATAAGATATGACGATTAGTGACTTAGAAAAAAAGAATATTGAGCCGTCACGGGACGCCTGGCAGATGTGAAATTGTTTTGTATAAGTTATATGCCTAAAAGAACAGATTACCACAGGAATCAGCTCATCAACTAATCAATCAATCCGCACAATGAAAAGGTAAAGCATTACAAATTTGTTCCATAAAATAATGATTGTTTATTTTTATTACATAAATATTAATTTTTATAAAATAAAAAATTTCAACTAGGTGCAGGCGCGGTGTTTTTGGCGGCATTTATCAAAGGGCGCTAGGTCTTCGGCGCGTGCCGCGTAAAAAGTGGTCGACAAAACAATTTGAATCTTATGATTATATTATTAGGGTTGCAAATGTTTTTGAGTATTTCGTTAATAGTGCAAAGTTCGTGTTTTGCGTCGCCACGTCGCCCAAGCCAAAATCAGGTTTACCCGCGTCTATAGATGTTTCACATCAAAAATATTTTGAATAGTCGATGGTATGGAAGAAGAACAAATTATTTCCATTTTTGTTCATTGATGATAATGAAGCTCTTCAATAACTACCAAACAAAAAATTATGAAGAAAATCTGATGACGGAGGAGAAAAATATACTAAACCCTTATCTTTGCTTATTTATATAGAAAATATGATACATATTCTGTAAAAATTAGAATCGATACGGTATTATTACGATATCTTGAACGCAAAAGATTAAGAACGTAACAAAAGGTTTTCTTTTTATGGAAACGGAACCCTAAAATAGAATGAGAAAAATTTCTAGTCTGTTACCAGAAATAAAATAGTGTAGGGTAGTGTAGTATTTTATCTTTTGCGTTGCAAAACGGATTGGACGAGCCAGTCTTTAAGACGATTCAGTACGTAGCGTTTCATTTGCGTTTTTTAAGTTTGGTGAAAATCTTTCTTTTTGCCATCGTTTTTTTTTCTTTTGTTATCGTCCATCTTTTCGCGTTCACGGTTTGATACGTTATATTTGGCCAGTATTTACGTCGCCGTACGTAGATTTCCGCGGTTCGCGTCAGAACTTTCTAGATTTAAGTTTGTGTCGATTTTTTTTTTAATTTATTCGTTCGCTATATGTAACTTCGTATATACTTATATTTTGCTGTTTAATTGTTGTGTTTATTCTATTTATTGTTAGATATTCAATTGTTTTGTGTTATTTACGCCTCTTACGTTCGCCGCCATTTTGTCGCGTCTACACTTACGCGTCTGGTGTTATAACCTCTATGATGACGGTAATGAGTAAGATTATGTTGTCGCCGGCCAGTGATGAACTCCAAAATGGCCGTCGTAGAAACCGTAAGTCGGGCAAGCGGGTGTTAAAGAAACGCAAAGTATCAAAATCGACCACCGCCGTCATCAACGTAGTGGTAAGCGCAGCTCGCAGCCACGTGGAATCGATTGCGTTGCCGGAAAAATGCGCCGTGCACCGGTTTCTGCTCCGGTACCAGAGCTCTCTGAGGAAGGTACCTGCCCATCTTCCGCCGAAGGTTCGCGCCGGACCGCCGACGAAGCGCGTCAAGCGCGTATCGTGGAGTAAGTGACAGTTAATTGTTAACAGTAACTTTATAATTAACTCTTGTCGTGTATCGGGTCTGCTAACGTGCTAACTATGTCAAGCGCTAGATCCGCTAGATTTTCAAGTGACGGTACCAAGACTCAAATTAATATTGTTCGGTGCTTTTAGATGATTACTAGCTATTGTAGCCCGGTGAAGCTGTTAAGACCTTGCTAGGTCAATAGAGTAGTTAGTTCGAAAGAAAAAAAATACTAGCTAGTGCATATTAATATAATAATAAAATGCTTCAAGTATAAAATAAATATATGATTGATTTTCGTTTCTCGATGAGACGATATTTGTGGAGTTTAAGATCAATTAAATATCATAAGAGTAAAAATTGAATTTAGCGGATTTATAGCACGGGACTTGTATTTCTTGAATAATTATCGCCTATCACACACACTTATTACTCAATGAGTTTCTTTATGTGTGAATTTTGAGTTACAAAAATTAGTAAAAAAAATGGTCAATAAATTATCATTAAATTTAAAATATGCGCCACTGTGATTCTTTTAAACCAATGTGGCGTTCTCGGTTTTAGTATTTCAAATAATGAAAATTGCAAAGAAATCAAGGATTTCGATCGTAATTTATGAACTTAAAGTTTACTTTCATAATAAATTTTAAATACGTTTTCGTACTGGATAAATAAATGTTAATAATCATAAGATCGTATAGATATATAGAGATATTGTAACAAAATTCGTTTTAAACAGCTGTCCTAAAATTTAAAAATGTAACAATTAACGCCATCTAGATAAACATTGTGAATATTCCGCCATTTTGTGTAAATTCATATGAGAGCAAATCGTAATGTCGAGTAACGTACTAATATAGTATTCTTGCCATTTTAGCGTGAAATTTAAAAACGTCATGTAAAATGGTAAAATAAAACAAATATTGGAAAATAATTTAATAACATGTTTAATACAAATTAGGAATAAAATTTCTGAATATGTAGGTGCGTGTCTGTTTGCTTTATGTCTCGTTTTTAATGATTTTAACTAAAATTTAGTTTTTTCAGTCAAGCGTTAGTTATAGCACAGGTTAGATATAACATTTTTATATTCGCTATAGATTGAGTACGATTACAGTAGCCGTTATAAGAAACTTGGATCACCTCTTTTATCTTTAATTTGTCATGTGGTGATATTGATTTTCATTAATAGGCTTATGTTACAAGTAAATTATCTATACTAAACTATATTATAAATAGGTAAAATTTGTGTGGTTGTAGGGGGGGGGGGTAATCTCAGGAACTACTGGTCAGATTTGAAAAATTCTTTCAGTGTTAGAGGGCTCATTTATCGAGGAAGGCTATAAGGCATATATCATCATGCTAAGACCAATAGCAGCGGAGCACCAATGAAGAATGTTTCAGAAATGTTTTTTTTGTCATTTTGAGAGCTTCCGCTGCGTGTTAGTTAGCCCAAAGTAGCTATTCGACGCGGACGAAGTCGCGGGCAGAAACTAGTAGATAATAAATATAAATATGCAATATGAGTTATTAAAAAAAAATTCTAGAGTGTTCTAGCAAGACTTTCCCTCTTTTTAATCTAACAAGGTAAACGCCGTCTTTTTAAAGATGTGTTTGGAGATTGGAAATATAGTACGAAGATAAGGTTACAGTATGATTATCTAGTGGTACTAACAAGTTAATGAAAAAAAGAACATGACTAGGGATGGCGATCTTCGCAAAAAAGAACGTTATATGTGGAATCGATTAATTAAAAAATCGATTTCTACAGGATCGCACTCTTTTTTTTTCATTTTTGTGCCCTTTAATAAGTTTTTTTAAATTATACATTATTAAATTATAAATTTAATTTTCAAATATATGGTTTTATGTTTATCTGAATACAAAAAAAAAAATCACGATCTTATAGTGTCGAAATGGATTTAATTCGATGTTTAATAACGATAAAATACCTGATTTTTCTATTTCTAAAAATCGATTAATCCTTTCTGATCGCCATCCCTAGTCTGGACTGTTGGGTATCAATATGCGTCGATTGATGCTCGGCTATAGACATATTATCATTGTGTTTTCGATTCTTCACAAATATCTCATGCTTATTGTTGTATTCAAACGTCCGCGCGTCGTACGACGTAGTATCCGAACATCCGTTCAGTCATTGATATTTCAAAGTTATGTGGTTACTAGCGGGCCAGGCGGACGTTGTCGCGCTCTGATAATAAAAATACCTTCCTGGTGAATTATTTTATCTACTTGTGAAAACCTCATGAAAATTCGTTCAACAGTTTTTGAGTTTATCGCGAACAGACAGACAGACGTGGCAGAATATTTTATTTTATAGTATGTAGTGATATGTTTTAATGTGGACTCAGTGATGGTACGTATAGACATCGCATAGGTATTTTTTTTTATAGTAGCACGGCATAATGACTGCCATGTGCCTGATGGTAAGCACAGTACAATCCAAAAACAATGGCGACCACCGAGTGATACACTATCCATCGCCGGTCGCCGCTGTCATGCCGGCCTGCGAAATGCTGGATATGCACAGGCTGATCCCGAAACGCGACCCGCAGAAGCGAATCACTATGACGGGCTTTTTCGCCATATACATGGTGGTTGCGACCCAGTCGGGCTGTAAAGCCCTACCACCCCGCTTTCGCCATTGCCTCGTTTGTTATTCAGCAGGGTGCACCACGTGCAGGTGAGGTTGGCTTGAGTGTCTCAAGTGTTAGATGTTATTCGACACCCCTTACACCCCTTATTACTCCAGGTATGTAAGTGTATAGACATAGGTTTAAATCATGCTGTAAGACCGAGTATTCATTCTATCGTTCACATCAGCGTAGCGTCTCGTGTTGAATAAGACCTACTAATTAGTTGTGAGGTCGCAGGTTCGATTCTCGCACATCATTGACTTTTGTGTGATAAGCATAATTGTTAGTTTTATTGACGATATAATTCTTTTGGTGCGTTAAGGGAAAATGATGAGAGTAAATTGTACGTCACGAAAAAGCGACACCCTGAAGTTATTACGAAGCGCGCGCACACCCTCACGAAAAACCGACACCCTGAACTTAGCTATAGTCAACATTTTGTTGTTTGTATTTCTTTGTATTAAAACTTTCAATGTATTAAATACCTTTTTTCTATTGTTAGTGTCGTTTTTTCTACAAACAGAATTTCAGAATTTGTTTATAGAAGTTGTTAACATTAGTGTGGTTTTCATATCTATTGGCACTCGGAGCCGTAATTGTATACATTCCAATGAAGTCTATTGATCAATGAAACGTATGACAAGCTGCAAAACGATGAGCAGGGCTAAAAGGGCAGAAGTAAAAAAAAAAATCATAATTGATCTGCCCTCGAATGTCACAAACTGTGGTATGTTGGGAAAAGTTTAGATTAGATACCTATCGCTACAATTATTTTTATCTTAAACTATGAACAAATAATTTAGCTAGTTTTTAGTATTTTTAAGATAGGGCATTGTGGGACATCCCATCTCCCCCCCAGCTACTGCTGTGATGATGAGCTGCAAAATATCAATATTACATGTACACGGGCCCCTATATTACGCTTTGCTAGTCTGACGTAAGCCGCGCAATCACAGCAATACTCTCAGTCACGCTTACGTAGCATGTCATGACGCGAAATTATATATGTATTCTTTATATATATTATAGGGGGCAAACGAGCAGGAGGGTCACCTGATGGTAAGCGATCACCGCCGTCGATACACTAGCAACACCGGGGGAGTCGCCAGTGCGTGGCAAACCTGTATTTTGGGCAGAGGGGTTAGGAAAGTGGGGAGGGGGGGGGGGCGCTCTCACTGACCGAACGAAACGGAACAATGTATGCAATGTTACTTCGCATCGGTTTTCTGTGGGTCGGGTGGAAGTACCGCGGGCGAGCCGACCTGTTCATGCTGAAACCAAGTAACCAGTAAACCAGTAATAGCTTCAGCGTGTCTCTGCCACCTATTGTTAATAAGTGAAATAAGTTTCCACTTCAAAATATAATTATTTTTATTTCGTGTTTGGTTCAGTTTTCTTCATTATACGTCCGAAATTATAGGAAAAACACGAATGAACGATTCAATTGGAAAAATATATGTCAAACGTGTATAATATAACAAAGCTTGGAGAAATTCCGATTCGACCTTGAAATTCGTTTCACACACTGTTGTTATTTTTGTCCGGCAGAATTGTCGTTGGCCGAAGTGCATTATAATTATTTGAAGTTGTATCGCGTTGTAAATTTTATATTGGGCTAGCTGACCGGTTCCCACTTCGTTAGGCGATAAACATTAAAAAAAACTAATTGTTTGTACATTTACAACTTAGAGACTTTTAGATTCCAAAAAACTTTATTTAATAACAAAGTATTCAATAAGATTTAGGTAGAAAATGGGTCAACATAGTGTTTAAGATAGAATGTTCCTTTTTTTTCTCGACTGCTTACTCTTTTATTTTGGTTTCGTTAGGTTAGGTTAGACTTGCGACTGAAAAACAACGTTCTGGTGACTGAGAAACAACCTCCTGGTGATGGACGCGGGGGCGTCCATTGCCAAGGAAAGGTGGACCCGTGGCGAAGAATCATGGGATAGCTAAATTTCTAAATGAGGTCTAGGAGAGCTCTGTCTCTCCACGAGACGATGATCCCCGTACAACCACCAGCGGGCGATCTGAGCACGTGACCGGCGCGCCGGAGTTTGCTTCCGTCACCCCGGTTCCCTGGTCCACAAACATGCGCTAGGCGGCCGTGGAGTTTTAGCCAGTAGGAGTCTGGTATAACCCTCTCGTTGTCCCCCGATAGTGGGAGATGTATCCAATGCAGGATTTTACCACTATAAAAAAAAAGATTATACTTGCGAAAAAAAATAACGCAAGCGCGGTGCATTTAATACACAAGTACCAAAGTTGTCACGCGCTATCTTTTGGAATTACGGTTTATTTACGTGGCGAAAAAAGATGATTTGCAATATCTATCCTACGTTTTCTTTCAATGTAATACGCGTTGATTATCGGTATTTGTTTTGATCCCCTTGAATCATCTATCTTCAATCAAACAATGATGTAGACGTGAAGTCAATATCAGTAAAATAACCTTATCTTTTTAGGGAAATGAGACAAGAGATATGGGTTTTTGGTAGCCAAACCGTGATGAATGTGCTTCTACACCGAGTTTTAGTGAATTGTGAAGGGATTTGTCTTTTGATTTTACTAACAGCTATTGTCAACCTGTGTTTTTACAGGTTGGAATCTGTTCGTAACTCGTAAACCAGTTATCGAAGGTCAAGATTACCATATGATACACAACAACATATTGTTAATTGCTTATTGCAAATGGATCAATAGGTTGTTTCCCCCAGTATATATTTCAAGATTTAAAATGTAGTAATTTCTCGCTTTAGAAAGAGGAGTGCATTTTCGAAATTTGCTTCGGCCTCGAAAACCTATAAGCATTTCATCTATGACTAGATAATCGCTAGGAGTATATATTATTTTACAATTTCCAACGAACAGACGCGAAAAACTATAAACAATATTGTGTTTTACATTGTTAAATTATATGTAAAGTTATTTATCACATCAAAAACACTTTATTCAATTTAGGCCCTAAGAAGGCGCTTGTGAAAGTCAAAACTACCACCGGTTCGGACAAACAACCCAGTCATCGAGAAGAAGTGGCAAGAAACTCGATCTGGTTTATCTTTTTAACAAATATATATAATATGTTTTAGAATATATTAGATAAATGTCACAAACGTTTTTAATGGATGCACAGAGATTAGTAAATTCCAGACATCACGATCGTTCACATATTGATCCACTATGACTGCGTTCCACTAGACACTTACAACGCTCACGCTCACGAACGCGAGTTTTCCCGTTCCACTTACTTGCGGGCGTTACAATCGTACACGCAAGTGGAACGCATAATGGGGCGTTGTGAGCGTTCAGGTAAATAATACAAATGGCGATCTAGAAATAATAAAGCAAAAACTTTAAGAGGTTATGTCCTATATAAAATAAAATATAGTTTTTAGTTTAATAATAAATATTAAATTATCATTAAGTGATAATAAATTAATTTCCTCTCAGAATTTAACGATTGTAAACATTTTTAAATAGAATTTAAAATTTTCAAAAGTTAATTAACATATTTCATGTAAATATATTAATAAATTTCATTGTTCCATTAAATACAATATGTTATTTCATATAAATATTCTACTGCATCAAATAATGACATTTTTACGGTCGCCATCTTTATTGAAAATCCCGCCAATGACGTTTTCGGCGCGACTGCAACGCTCTCGGTCGTTTAGTGGAACGGCTAAATGGCTGTTGCGAGCGTTGTGAACGTCTATTGGAACGCGCCCTATATAATAGCCTTATGACACCAAAATCCGCTTGACATGGCGCTTAAATTTGTAATCCGGCAAATCGGTAATATCCTTTGGGACCTTGTTGTAAAATCTAACACTATATCTAACACAATATAAATCTTTATCTGTCTGTTCACGATAACGTAAAAAACTACTGAGCGGATTTTAATGAGGTTTTCATTAATAGATAGTGATCGACGAGGAAGATTTAGGTATATATAGTTTGTCAAGATTTTTTGTAAATTGGTTGAAACACGACGATAATTATTGGAAGTATCGAAAATAGACATACCACCCGGTAGCTTTCGTGGAAAACGATGCCTAATCCCTTTGAGATATAACAAAATAAGTGAGATACGCAGACGAAGTCGCGTGAATCAGCTTATCTCTAATAGCTTGACGTATTAAGTCTAATGTGATTTTTCAAGGTAGAAAACATCGGATTGATATTCTCTTTCGTCTGGAACCCATCACGACAATGTGAATACAAAACAGTGTAACTTTGTGACATCGCGTCGGAAGCCGCTCTGTTCATGCGTTAACACGCCCTCTGTCGTTCTGATAGTGATTCAACACGCAGTGCAATTGCCGGCGCGGAATAAAACTCGAGATTTGTATAGGCCGTTTGATTTCTTGATTACAATTTACGTTCGGGCGCGCCACGATATTGTTGTGATTGAAAATTATCGTATGTTACGCTTTGTGTGTGTCTTTATTAAAGCTTGAAACGTGTTTTTTAATCTGCTCGATTACCGCCTTGTTATACGATGTACCGATGTTTGTTCCGGGGTAGTATGCTCGACCATCAAAACAAACGTCGTGGATTCGAATCCTAACAATGTCAACTCACTTGTGTTAAAGATTTGTCACCGAGTAAAGATTGAGAATTGAAGAAGATTGATGTTTTTACTAATACCAGATTAGGAGTCTCCCCTCCAAGTTTAGGAGTTGTTTAATGGTGTAGAGGGGCAAAATGTGTAGGGGGATTTACGGAGTGAAAAATAAGGCAGGAAATTCCGGGGGGTTAGTATTTTTATAGAACAGTAAAAACGTAAGACACTGCTCTGCCGAACGCATTTCACTTAACCCCTACTCCGTGGCCACGCGTCGGCTGTAATGCGACATGTGATAGATGGACGAAAAATTTCAAGCGATGGAAAAAAATCACGTCGTCATTAAACTTTGAAAGTGGTAGAGCCACGTTGTAGCTATTACTAGTTTCAGCATTAATGGTCAGCTTGCCCGGGGTACTACTCTCGCAGAACATCGACGTGAAGTAATAGTGCTTGAATTGTTGCATTTCGTTCGGTCAGTTTTAGCGCCGGAGACCCACCTCCTTTCCCCCTCCCCTTCCCCTTTCTCATTTCCCTACCCCTCCCCCATACACAGGCTGGCAACACACTTGCGATTCCCGTGGTGTTGTTATTGTCTATGGACGGTGGCGATCACTTAACATCAGGTGACCCACCTGTTCGTTTGCCACCTTTTGACATTAAAAAAAAACTTTAACTTTTAAATGTACGAATGATGATGCATTTGTATTTAAATATTGGAATTTCATTCGTCACAGGCCACGAGGAGAACGGCGTCTCTAGCGGTGGTACTGGTGACCCTGCTGTGCTAGCCGTCGGGCCGGCGCACCATCCTCTCACCTACACCAGGGAGGAGTTATTCCGCCTGAGGAACTCGCCGCTCGTAAAGCATAACCTCGAGAACGCGTTCGCGGGGAATGCTGCATTTGCCCTGTAAGTATTTATGTTGATTTCGAAGTAATAAAAATAGTTAATTATCCTGTATAAATTTACATAAATGTAAATTTTGTATTAAACAAAAATAGTATAGATATCGTAAATATAAGTAACAAAGGATTAAAAATGATGATGCAATGAGGACATAAATAACTTAAAAATAAAGGTATTTACCTTAACTTACCCAAGGACTAGTAGTGAAGAACACCACAGGAGATACCTAAAACGGGGGCTTCCACAAATAAAAAAAAAACATTTTGGACAATAAATAATGCATGCAGTGTCGAGGCGACAACCCTACCCACCTACGACCGATGGAGACGTTGGAATAGACTGCGCGGGGCAGTGACTACGCGGGCGCATGAGTTGTGCGGGTGGTCGTAGGTGTTAGGGTTGTCGCCTCGATACGCAAGTCAATCGACGTTTTTGTTTCTTCAATTGTATAAGATAGCTTTTATGAGTGGCTTTACACACGTTATTATTATAAATTTTACCTACCTCTCGGGGACACTGCTTTGTTCTGGATGCAAGTTACCCTATATACGTTTTTGTACCCTTAAATACGTGTATGCAAGATTTCTTGATGATCGTTTGAGTGGTTAAAGCGTAACAAACAAACAAACTCACCTTCGTATTTATGACATTAGTAAGGATTTTTCAAAGAGTGGCGTTGCGATAGTAAAAAGAATATAATATTAAATTTATATTGTAACAACAATATCTTTCTGTAAAAATATATTGTACTAGGTTTTGCCTGTGGTTTTGCTCGCGTTAATGTTGCTTTTTGACTTATCTCGAGGACAGTATTCTATTATAAGCTACCCTCATGTGTTTATCTGTACCTTTGTCGACTTGTACGCAAAGTTTCATGATATTTGGTTGAGTGAATTAGGCGTGAATGCGTTACTAACAAATTTATTAGGATTAGTTAAGTTTTATTTTTATTCGTTAAATTATTTAGGATATTACAGAGTGTGTCAGACTGGATCGCGACCACCGTACACAAGGTTTAACATCCACTATAGTGGCTGAGTTAGGTGTGTTATATGCTGGACTTATACACTATTAAATCTAGTAACTTAATGTACTGGTACGGTGTTTGGAACCTGCTGTATCGCTACTACCATACACATGATGAGATAAACCTGTCACAGTGACTCTTTTTGTCAGATATTTGTAATTTCTCGCGTTCTGTTATCAGTCAGTCTATATTCTGCTGTCGATGGATTGTAATTCTCGCAATCATCGCCGTTGTTTTGTATTGTATTGTACTTACCATCAAGCAGAGTGCAGTTACTGTGTCGTGTTACAAAAAAAATGTAAATTTTAACGTTTATCTAATAGTCAAAAGTAAATAATGTTATCCGTTTACTTCCCCTCGCCTGCTTATGCGTACCACATCGCTTACCCCGATAAATGAAATTGCCGTTATATTTTGTTTGTAGATAAGGGTCAAATATCTAAGAAGTCGATCTAACAAATTTGATCGATATCTAACTAGTAGTTTTTGTAGTAGCACGTAGTTGTAGTGAGTGCACAAGGGCAGACCTATTACATTTTACTTATATAATAAGAAGATCAATTAATTTTTCGAAAAAGCAACGCCGCTCTTTTAGATAATATCATAATAAATAAGCATTATATTATAGACTTCACAGGGTGTTGAAGAAACGATCCGAGTCCCCGAACGAGGAAGACCGAGGAGGGAAGGGCGATGCACCGAACGAGAATCATAAGGTCAGTTGTACATAATTTTGATATAAGAGGCAATTTATTTATAAAATATTACTGTTAGTTAATCACTACATAATACAAAGTCCTCTGCGACGTCTGTCTGTCTGTCTGTTCGCGATAAGCTCAAAAATTATTGAACGGATTTCCATGCGGTTTTCACCGGTAGATAAAAGTAATTCATGAGGAAGGTTTAGGTATATGATTTGTCAAGGTTTTTTTATTATCAAGGCGGGACAACGTCCGCCGGGCCCGCTAGTATATTTTATAGCATTTATTATAAGGTGAATTAAAAAAAATTATTTGATTCGTTATAGATTTTATAATTGTTATATTTGCTAATTATAATGTACTAAAAACGACCGAGAATATCGATTTTAGGTAAGGACTACCTGTGCCCGCGACCTCGTCACGTGGAACCTAATGTAAAAAAAAATTAGTGACTAATAAGTCATCTAAATGTATTAAGTCCATTTACTTATTTACTTTTCTCTCATACTTAAGTCGTATCGTCATTAAAATTACAATAACTTTTGATAGAGTGAACCGGTTTTATTGTGAACGCAGTACTTTAGCAGTGATACGTGTCCAAACAAAGAGACAGATAGACAGACAGACATTTCTAAAGGTGATTTAAATGTATTTTATTACTTATTCCTAGACACCTGCAATTTTTTTTTTACAAAAATCCAAAACGTACCGACACTTTTTTTTTGTTCTTTCTCGAACTGACTACGCTATTGACCTAGCAATGTCTTAACAGCCTCACCGGACTACACGTACAGACACATTCGATTTACATTCTTATTATATATACAGACTAGCGTTGACACGCCCTGATAATACAAAAAAACCTTGACAAATTATACACTTAAACTTTCGTTATGGGTCACTTGGTCTACTGGTCAAAACCGGGTGAAAATCTGTTGATTAGCTTTTATTTAGCTTGTGTTTATTGTGAACAGACAGACAGTCGTGTCAGAGGACTTTGTTTTATAATATGTACTGAAACTCAGAAAAACTGTATTTAGTAAAAGACCGGCGTAATTTAAATACTAGAAACTGTAATAAACTGGTGGTCCCATGTTTCAGACTTTGCAAAACCAGTATAAGTCTTTTAAGTAATAGTGTTAAATTCTACAATAAAGTCCCAAAGCATGTTACCGATTCGCCGGACTGTAAATTTAAGCACCACGTCAAACGGGTTTTAGTTTCAAAAGGATATTATAGAGTGGATCAGTGAACGATAGTGATGTCTGGAATTGACTCCTCTCTGTGCATCCACTAAAAGGTATTGTATGATGTATTGGAAATACATATATGTTAAAAAAATGTACCCGATCGTGTTTCTTGCCGGTTCTTCTCGATGACTGGGTTGTTTGTCCGAACCGGTGGGGTAGTCTTTGACGTTCATAAGTGCCTTATTAGGGCCTAAACTGAATAGAGTATTTGTGATTTGATATAGATAAAAAAATAATGTGTTGTGATAGATCGTGTACAGGGAGCGTAGATCGGCGGATCCGCGCGAGCGTGTCCGTAAGGAGAGCGAGACGAGCGGAGGGGGCGGTATCGTGCTGTCGCCGCAGCGACGCTCGTTCACGTCGGGGTGCGGCGCGCCGAGCGCTGCGCCCGCACAGCCGCCGCACGTCGCCCGCACGCGCCCCGACTCGCCGCTCTCGACGCCTGCCGCGACGCACTCCGCACCGCCCAAGACCGAACAAGGTAACCCTTATTATCACTATTCTTACAGCCTGTCCGGATGAAGCGATCGACGCGAGAGTCGACTCGCGCGCTGCATTATACATTGCGTCCAGATACCGCGTTTCTACCCTATGGTGGTAGAGCCACGCTAAAACTATTACTGGTTTCAGCATGAATGGGTCGGCTCGTCCGGGGTAGTACCACCCTCTCATAGAAACACCGACGTGAAGTAACAGTGCTTGTTTGTAACATTGTTGCGTTTTGTTCGGTCAGTGAGAGCGCCGGAGGCCCACCTCCCCTCCCCACTCCTCTCTCCTCTCCTCTCTCCTCTCCTTCTCCTAACCCTTCCCCCCAGAGGGTGGCAACGCACTTGCGACTCCTCTGGTGTTGTTAATGTCCATGGACGGTGGTGATCACTTAACATCAGGTGACCCACCTGTTTGTTTGTCACCTATGACATAAAAAAAAATAGGAAACGTCATACAGATGACGACCATGTCGTCTCGCCGCAGACTCGAGCGTAGTACTAGACGCAGCAATGAGGCCTGAGTATCTCGAGGCGCGCGAGTCGAGAGTCTCGCTCGTTGCACGCGTTTTACGCGCAGATGACGACCATGTCGTCTCGCCGCAGACTCGAGCGTAGTACTAGACGCAGCAATGAGGCCTGAGTATCTCGAGGCGCGCGAGTCGAGAGTCTCGCTCGTTGCACGCGTTTTACGCGCGAGTTAGGAAACGCGCCGCACCATCTGGACGGGATATATGTAGCTCTAGTATCTCGGGTACGCGCGAGTCGACTCGCGCTTAAAACGCCTCATCTGGACAGGATCTTACCCCCTGTATGACCAGACTAGGCCCCTCTCGGCGTAGAGCCCTTGAGTGCGCTGCTCGCGCGATACAATGTCACAGAATCTTACATCTCTGCGACAACATTACACTTATCACCTCCACACACGTGCACGCATACACGCTTACACATGAAAGTGGAAGGGTTTTATTTGTTTTCCCTTATCAAACTAAAATAGTTTAGAAAATTATTCTACTACCAATTATTATATATATTCTACTAACTGTAACCCGCGGCTCCGCACGCGCTTTTTAAAAATTTATTAAAGAAATGTAAAATTGTAAGTGGGTGTGTACATTACAGAAACGTTTTTTCAAAAACATTTGTAACTACGATATGAACGCCATCTACTGTAACATGTAACGTTACATTAGATATATGAATACTAATAGTATATCGAATGGGATGGGATTTATCATCAGCAACATACCTGGAACTTCAACCTACTATATACCAAACTCAGTGCTCACTAACACTATATAAGAAAGTAATGAAGTAATATCGAACAATATATCTTAAATCTTTTATTTTATAGATAGATATAATATGCCCGTATTGTCGATATACTTAAGTTATTCTTATACGTTGCTATAATAACTGAGTTATGTAGAAGCAAACGTGGTAAATAAAACAATATGGCCGCCAAATTGACCAAAAAGATGATATAATTCATATTACATACAAATATATGTCTTTCAATTATGTATATTTATTCTTGGAGTCAGTAAGGCACACGTCTCACGCAGTTGTAACATATTTTTGATCAATTTCACACGGACGAATACATAGGTAGCAGTTAATCACTACATAGTGTACCAATTCAAATAAAAAAAGAATCATTAAAATCGGTTCACAATTGACTAAAATATCGATTAACATACATAAAAAAATACATACAACCGAACATAGTAACCTCCTCCTTTTTCGAAGTCGGTTAAAAAAAAGTCCTCTGTCAGCTTATCTGTTCGCGATAAAGTCAAAAACTACCATTTTCATGCTGTTTTCACCAGTAGATAGAATGATAATTCATGGGGAAGGTTTAGGTATAATTTGTCAAAGTTTTCATTTTATTATCCGGGCGGGACAACGTCTTCCGAGCCCGCTAGTTATCTGCCCGTAAAAGCCCCGTGAAAGTCGGTCCAATCAATTAGGAGATAGTAGGATATTGCGGACAAAGTCTTGAGAAACAAAATAAAATAGTTACTTCTTATAAGGTGAGTTATCTTCCAGTGAAAGTCCCGTGAAAATCAGTTCAAGCATTACGGATATTCCACTGCGGCCGAAGGCGAATAAAAAACCTAAATTACTTTTTATAAGGTCTGTTATCTACCAGTAAATACCCCGTGAAAATCGGTCCAACCATTTTGGAAATAGCCATGCGGACGAAACCGCGGACAAATAAAATAGAATATGTCAACCGCTATAATTTCGGCTATCTGGCAGTAAAAAGTAAAATTCCCGTAAATATAGGTCCAGCCGTTTTGGAGATTACCCGCAACAAACAAACAAACAGAGAAATATACTAATATAAAAATATAGACAAAGTATAAAGAAATTTTTTTTTGTTCATTTGTAGCCTTAGCCATTCATCAAAAAGTTGTTATTTTAATTGTACATACATAAACTTTATTTTTATAATACGTAATAGAGAACAAATAAAAAATTAGAAATAAAAGTAGTATAAACTTTTTCCATAGGAAAACAAAATAAACTTCGAAAATGTTTGCGATAGAAACTTACCACGTTACCATGGCAACGTATATAATAATAACGTAATCGCTCAAAAGCAAAAAAAGTGCCCGATTTTGAAACATTCTTCATTGGTGCTCTGCTTCTATTGGTCTTAGCGTGATTATATATAGCCTATAGCCTTCCTCGATAAATGAGCTATCTAAAACCGAAAGACTTTCTCAAATCGGACTTGTAGTTCCTGAGATCATAGCGTTCAACCAAACAAACAAACAAACAAACAAACTCTTCAGCTTTATAGATTAGTATAGATTACGAATTCTATAAATTCGAATTCTATAAATATATATTCTATTACGAATTAGTGGACGAGATTTAGTGTCTTTTTAAAACTTTGGATTTTTTTTCTCCTTAATATTGAAACATAAAAAAATTAACGAATTTCGCTTGGATGTCACTTGTATAGATCCATAAACGTCGTCATCGTAATCAACTTAAATTGATATATAAAACGGTATATTTAAAAAATATTTTTAAAAACATCCTTTCATACAAATTCGCTAAAAGATTAATCTTATTTTTTTTACATGTGTATAGCGGGTATTTTGAAATTCGTCACTTTGTCTTTGTATCATCATATATCAGGACTTCGAAACTTGCGAAATTGCAAAGTCTTAAAAAAGAACTTGTTCTACTAATTCAACTTGCAATGTTCGACCTAAACAAATTAACAAATAGCCATTGTAAGCTAAATAAAGGTTTCTAAAAATGAAATGTAACTTGAAGAAAAAAAATAAAACTGGAAGCAAATATTTCAATATAAAATATCAATAACTGGGATGACGTTCATATATGTCGCACTGAGTTGACGTCTGGCGGTTTTGCTATGGCGGTTGATTTGCCCAGATATCGTATTGAAATTCTGCCTTATTAACGTGTATGATCCATTTTAAGCGCATGCAAGCCCTGACAATGCTTTAAAGTAGATATTATGAAAATAGATAAAGTATAAATAATAAAAAAATTCGGAATTCGCGTACATTTCCCCAATTTAAATTGGTAACATTATCGGCTGACGGTGAAGGAAAACATCGTGAGGAAACCTGAATACCTGAGAAATGTTCTTGTAGTACTACTGTATGTGGGAAAAATATAGAACTGTGGATTTTATCAGAGTTTGAAATCGCCAAACGTCGTGGGTTGACGTAGTGAATACGCCCATACCTTTCGGGAAGAGGCTTATGGCCCTGCAGTGGGTCTCTTACAGGCTGATGATGATGATAAATAAATAAATATTGTTATAACCAGAAATATTAGTAGAAATTAGTAATAAAGAACGATTTTCTGATGACAATATCTGGCCTAGTCTATATAAAACTGTATTGGATTTATATCGATACCAGTTTTTCATCCGTTAAAGGCCTATAAAAAAATGGCAGATACAGGTGGTGCGTGCCTTGAGATTGGCATAACACTGTATAGCTTTGCCAATAAAAAAAAAATATATATTTCAGCCCTTACATTTCAAAATTAGCTAATTCCGGTTTTAGCTGATTCTAATATTTTAAGTTATTTGACAAGATCTTTAAATTTTGTATTTTGGCTAAATATGGAAGTCATTTAAAAAAGGGGAAAAAAATATTATGAGAGGCAAATTTTCAACTTAATTCTCGGTGTATAAAAATTTGGAAATGTTTAAAAAAAACTTTCTCGAACTGACTACGCTATTGACCTAGCAAGGTCTTAACAGCTTCATTGGACTACTAGGAAATGTTAGAAATCAATTAAACATGTTGTATGAATGTTTACATTTGAATATATCTTATTTGGAAATGTAAGGACTCATTTGTATGTAGTAGAAAATTAAATAAATGTTTTTGTGATTATTATTCACTAGCTTCTGCTTTCGGCTTCGCTCTCCTTAATGTCCATTTGATCTATATCTTGCGAACAGTATATATTTTCTAGAGTTTCCCTATGCCCTATTTTCTGAACTCCCGGATAGTATATATGAATAATTTCACGCAAATTTTTATTTCCCATTTGTATTTATAATGTCATTCCAAGATCCGCCAAAAAGTCGTGTAATTATACTTACTATACTAACGGGCACAGCGGACGTTGTCCCGCCCTGATAGAAAAAAAACCTTGACAAATTATATACCTAAACCTTCCTCATGAATCACTTTCTCTACTGGTGAAAACCGCATGAAAATCCGTTCAGTAGTAGTTCTTGAGTTTATCGCAAACAGACGGACGGTCAGACGTGGCGGAAGACTTTTTTTATAATATCTTCATATGTGTGTGTTTATCTTTTGTACAGTCGGCCGCAGGATTGGTTCCGGTCGCATTATGGTCCGGGACGTTCCGACCGGGGGTTGGGATGAGCCGGAGTACCGCGCGGAACCCTACAGGCCTCCGCACCGGGACAGGGACCGCGACCACAGGACCAACGGGGATAGGTAACTTAATTAACTACCATTTACTTATTTATCATATATATATTAATACTTGAAGCCTAAACTTTGTACCCCTTTTTGAGAGAAATGCGCGAACGGATGAACGTGACATTTGGCATAGTTAAAGTTTATATTACTTAGAATTTGAGAGTCTTACCATTATGTAACCGCCTTATTTTTGTTTCAAATTTATAATTAATTTCAATTTTCATTTAGACATAGATTTTTTTAATGTTTATACAATTTAAAAAAAGTGATAAATAACTGAGTAGCCATGATGAAAACCTTTGATAATAGAAGTATACCCTTTGACAAAAGAACCCGAATAAAGTTCAAACTTTAAAAAATCAACGATTTATGGTCGAATGTCGACCACTGGGTGGGTGCCCACTAGTTTATTTAATTATCTATTACAAATAAGAATACAATGTAACACGTGTATAAAATAATGAGGTATAGAACAAACTTTTGCACTCATGAGAACGGAGCCAGATGTAAGTATTCTGGTGAGTTTTCATTACACTTATTTAAATGGTTGAAATTATATACTAATTAGTACCTATACATTAGTTCTGAATAGTAATACACTCAGTTGTGTCGCATTCGTGTTTTAGTTATTGTGTCCCTTTTCCTTGCATTTGTAGAATAATGTCGTAATGAAAAATGTATATTACAATATTATGGTTTTATCGTGATTTTTTTTTATCGTAGCACAGCAAAGTGTCTACTGTGCCTGATGGTGAGCACAGTACAATCCAAAAACAATGGCGACTACCGAGAGACACGTTATCTCTCGTCGGTCGTCGCTGTCATGCCGGCCTGCATAAATGTCTCTTCACGTTACGCTTGAAGGACCCCATGTTATAGGAAGGAGGAAACACTTATTGATGTGATGTTTTTTTTTTACTCAAAGATCAACTGTAGTAATACGAACGTACGTCCATTGATGCGGTGTTCTAACACGTTACCGCTGTGTTATAATTACCTCAGATATTTATAGATACTAGTGGGCGTCCAGTGGTCGACATTCGACCATAGTTCATTGATTTTTTAAAGGGATATATATTATAATAATAGTTTTATGTTATAATATCATTGTTGAATTTAGAATGCAAAAGGGTAATTGGAACGTAAGAGTAAAATAATACATACAGTCGAGCATAGCAACCTCCTTCACAACCTTTTTTGAAGTCCTTTATTGACAGATGTCAAAATGTCTTTTTTATTTACATGTGTGTATATGTTGTGTAAAATTGAAGCAGTAGTGTGAGTAATGCATATTTTAAATAATTTAATGTACTTCTAATGCATTTTATATAAAATAAATAGCTTTCTGCACTTCTTTTCCATATAAACTTTATCTATGCCAAGTTTCACGTTCATCCGTTCGCCCAATTCCATTAAAAAGGGATACAAACTTTAGGCTTCACGTATTAATATTATAGATATAATTGAGCTAAATCCAATTCTTCGTTCTCTTCGTTTACGTGTTATAGTTACTTTGGGCTAACGCTAACACGCAGCGGAAGCTCTCAAGAGGAAAAAAACCCCGATTTTGAAATATTCTTCATTGGTGCTCCGCTCCTATTGGTCTTAGCGTGATGATATATAGCCTATAATCTTTCTCTATAAATGAGCTATATAAACACTCAAGAATTTTTCAAATCGGACCAGTAGTTCCTGAGATTACCCCCTACAACGTCACAAACTTTACCTCTTTATAATATTAATATAGATTACCAGTTTTTATTCACTGACAACCAAGTTCAAATTATGTCGCTCATAAAGCTTTTAGTTTTTCTTTATGATTTTCATATTTTACATGTATTTAATATCTTGAAAAAACGGCGTAAAATATTATTAGGAACGGCCAAAATTGAATGTATTTTATTTTTAAATGTAACGATACATTTGTTTTTTTTTTGTTTTAAACAGACTCGAACGTCGATCTTTCAGCCGAGACAATTACTCTGATATGAAGAGGGACAGGGAAGATCATTACAACGACAAACCTCGTGAAAGGCAAGTACCTAAAATATTATTATAGAAGGATCTAGTGCTGCTGTATTCAGGTTAGAAGAGTGTGGTTGGTACACTGGTAACGAGCCGTTTCAACTAATTCCCCAGTGGTACCAACCTATTAACGTGTTACACGAGCATTATACAGGCTGAAAGTTTAGACAGTAGCAATATTTATGGAGGATACTCACTCGATTCTCATTCTAAATCAAGTAAAAAAAATTAGTGCCTAATATTTGCCCTAATTATCTAGAAAAGTACAAAAATTATACACAATCCTCTACGCGTCTATGTTAAAGCACAGTGTCAATGACCGTCGGGGGAATAGGGAAAGTGAACGTTGACGTGGGAATGGCAGGAACAAAACAAAAGGGTTTATTGTCCGTTGTATTATCGAAAGTTATACACTCCGGGTCGCCCCTTGCAACTTTCGGCACCGCTCATTGCATCTAGGTTTATTACGATTATATCTATACTTTTGAAAGTCTTAGATCAAACTTTAACTTAGGTTCTCTTTGTTGTTTATTAGTATTTGTTTTAATATTATTATTGTATATGTTAAAAGTAACCATAAGCTATAATTTATTAGAATATTGTTCGCGACTATTATTATACCTAACACCGGGTATAATAAGGTCACAATTATTTGTATTTTGTATAATATTTTGTATTTTGTAAAATATGAAGATCATAAAAAAAAGCTAAGAACTTTGTGAACAGCAAAACTTGAACATCGTTCTCGATGTATAAGATCTGGAAATCTTAAAAAAAATTATATATGTTATATGAATGATTAAAATTCTACTTAGCTCATTTTGAAAAGGATTTTAAGTAAATAAAAGAAATTTGTTATTTGTATTGAACACTGGGTTATTAACTTATCGCGATCATTATAGCTTTTACCTTAGTAGGTTCTAGAAGATCTGTATCAAAGGTAAAGTTGTTTTTTTTTCATTATAGAGAGGATAATCGCCGTTCCGGTGGTCGCTACAATCATCGTCGTTACGACAAAGAGGACGAACCAGAATGGTAAGAGGCTCATAAAGTAGAATAAAATTTCTCAAATAACAATGTCTTAATTCGTATTATCTGAGGCGTTAAAGGTTAGCCTGGTTGAAGAAACGGCTTGACAGACAAACAAAACCTTTACAGACAGACAAAAACAAAAAAAAACTTATAAAAAATGTTGTGTGTAGTTCACTCGGGATAGAAGTGAAATGTAGTATTCTGATTATTTTTTAAGAGTATGAGATGAATACGCTATGGTGATGGTAAACATTAGTTTTCGGCATTCTTTTGTAATATTTAATATATATATATATATTAACAACGTTTAATAATACATAACAAAAAATATTTTTTAAAAGTGTGAGATAGTCACTACGATGCAACAGAAATTAACTTCAACGTTTCTCTCTTTTTCTTCCTCTCTATATATTTCGAATACATTAAAAATATACTATCACATTCTCTTACAATCTAAAACCTATATATATATATATATATTATTTTATAGCTATCTCTTTTTCGTTACACATTTTCATAAAATCCAATTCACACATTGTCTCAAAAGAAGTTTTACTTTCAAAATTCCCTTTTGTATTTTGGTGACATGCAAAATTACTTTAGAAACTTAAGAAACTTCGTTTTCAAATTACGTATGACCACTTTCGTAGTATCAAGATACTAAAAAGTTGTATATTTTCATTTCAAATTGATATATTATTATGTAATTATTTTATAGGTTCAGCGGAGGACCGACATCGCAGTTGGAGACTATCGAGCTACGTGGTTTCGACGAGCCAACTAAGAAAAACAGTAGCTCCAATGCCAAAGACGAGGTACAATTATACCAATTCTGTCTCAATGATATATTAACTCTATGCAAAAGTAGTGGAGAGCCTTCATAAAAGAAAATCAAAAATGTTTTTTTCATCTATATTTTTTACCTATTGATTTGTCTATACTAATATCATAAAGAGGTAAAGTTTGTGAGTTTGTGATGTTATAAGGGGTAATCTCAGGAACTACTGAACCGATTTTGAAAATATCTTTACCAGTAGAAAGCCACGTTATTTGTAAGTGTCATAGGATATATATCATCACGATAAGACCAATAGGAGCCGAGCAACAATGAAAAATGTTTTAAAATCGGGGCCCTTTTTCCTTTTGAGAGACTCCGCTGCGTCTTAGCCCAAAATAACTATTCCACGCGTGCAAAATCGCGGGTGGAAACTAATAAACTAATTATATTATCTACTAATAAACTAATTATATTATCTATATTAATATTATAAAGAGGTAAAGTTTGTGAGGTTGTAGGCGGTAATATCTGGGGAGTCGGAGAAAAAATGGTCGAACGAAAACGTTTCTTACGAACGATGAGAGATATATGATTGAGTTCTAGAAAAAAATTGTCGCTTGATAATGCCTATTACCGCCCAACGGAGTGGGTACGGGTCAGCTAGTGTTAAATAAATGGAACACAGCCTGTTATTCATCGTCAGTCTGTTAGAGACCCACTGCAGGGCCGTGGGCCTCTTCCCGAAAGAAGGTATGGCCATAATTAGGACATATTGGTGATTTCGATCTGAGACATGTTTACCCACATACAATGGTACTTACTAAAAGAACATTTCTCATGTTCACGTTTCCTCACGATGTCTTGATTCAACGTCAGCGGATAGTGTTATCAGTTTAAAATAGTAAACGTACGTGAATTCCATGATTCGTTAGTACATGGGGTGGATTTTCCACCGGTCAAAACCTGATTTTTCTATTTTATTAGACTGTTATTAAACTTGTGAGAAATGCTTTACGTGCATTTAATTGAAATGACGTTTGGGAAAATTTACTTATTTAGAATAATCCCTTATTAAATTCCAGCAACAAGCTTTAAAACATGTATTTTATAAATGGTTAATGTTTTTTTCATCGTGATATATACACATATGTGATGACATTCTTGGCTTGAATTAATAAATAGTTTTTATATGCCCATTCATTAGGTTTATTGCTTAATAAAAATTTCACCTAATTTTTTATTTTTTATTGATTTTTGATTTGATTTTTATCAAGTTAGCTTATCTTGTCGGTAGAAACTATAAGCATTTGACAATAAATTTTCACTTTGAGGGTTGTAGCTTACAGGTTAGGATTAGATAATACTCTATAGTATGATGGAGTCATTGACTCGAGTGTCAACTCAGATTAGTGACTGATAAATTTAAGTATCTGAACAAAGAGGTGTGTAGTGTTTTTGGAGTGTAATAATGTTGTAGATTAAACAATTTCATGAATTTCAACATATTATGTGTCGTTAGATTTGTGTTAGTTGTGCGAGTAATCTAAGTTAAGCGTTATTAAAGTATGATGTCTGTGAACAGGAAAGATTTTGTCTTTTACTAATTTTACTTCTTAGATTGTAATACTCGGAAAAATTATCAAAAATGAAAACCAAAATTTAACATATTTCAAATACTTGGGCGTTGTTTCCAGAAATGGAGTGGCGGTGCTCAGTCCCCCGGCGATCGAGCCGAGCGTAATGAGCGAGCCGAGCAGCGTAACGAACGAGCAGAGCGAGCCGAGCGCACGGAGAAAGCGGAAAAATGGCGGGACACGTCGTCGCCGCTCTCCAACCGAGCTCTCTCCAACACGCACACCGACACCGCTGATATCAGTCACGTATGTACAACATGTCATACTTTTCTATTATACGATTTGAGTTGTTACATTTCAAAATTAGCTAATTCTACCTATTCCTATTTAAATAAAACCTAATTTTTTAGTCGTGCGAGTCCAGTGGCTTGACCGATGGAATATGAACCCGACGTCTGCAGATTCGAATCCCGATATGTACCAACAAATTTTTCGGAATGCAGCGTATATTTACCAATTTAAATTGGTAACACTATCGGCTGACGGTGAAGGAAAACATCGTGAGGAAACCTGAACCTGAGAAATGTTCTTGTAGTACTACTGTATGTGGGAAAACATTGAACTGTGGATTTCTTAGAGTTTGAAATCGCCAGTACGTCGTGAGATGACGTGGTGATTACGCCCATATCTTCCTTCTGGAAGAGGCCTATGGCCCTGCAGTGGGTCTCTTTCATACTGATGATAAATGTGAATATTTTACGCTATTTTCAAATATCTTCAAATTTTTTACGTGTAAAATATGAATATCATAAAATGAAAATAAAAAAACCTTACGAACGGCGAAATTTAAACTTTATTTTCAGTGTATGAAAATTGAAAATCTAGAAAAAATTAAACATGTTCTATGAACAACTAGCTTCTGCCAGCGACTTCGTCCGCGTGGAATAGATACTTTGGTTTTTTTTTTCGAACTGACCTTGCTATTGACCAAGCAAGGTCTTAACAGCTTCACCGGACTACAGCTCACCGGATTACTAGTTACTTTGGGCTAGCGCTGATACGCAACGGACGCTCTCAGAAGGAAAAAAGACGATTTTGAAACATTCTTAATTGATGTTCCACTCCCACTGGTCAATGGTTCAACCATACAAACAAACAAACTCTTTAGCTTTATATATTAGTATAGATGAAAATTGGAGATAGATCATTTTGAAACGTAACAAATCAATTGTTGTCAACAGGAAAAGGACTCCGGTGTTGATTCGAAGACTGAAGAGTTGCAGACTAACAATGACCAGCCGGAGTTCAACCTTGACGAGTTCCTCAAGTTCGATTCCATACCTGACGTATTGACTGTGAGTACACGAATACTTGTAATTTTTTTTCTCTATTCATTACCATTAATTTTCAGCATATAAAAAAAAGAGTTTAATCATGTTGAAGTGATATCTTCTTTAGCCGCGTTCTTGGTATTTTCGATTCTTAGCGGTTCGGTGTTAGCGATTTTTGGTAGGGGAAAAACTTACGGTTCGCGTCACTGCTAACGTCTACATGCTCGTGACGTATTGCACTTTCGTCAGATTAGTGACGCGTACATGTTATATTGATACTTTATATACAGCTTGTGCAGCCGATCATATGTTTGATTAATTACTAAAATGTATACCAGGTGAATGTTGAGACAGTAGCAATATTTATGGAGGACACTCTGCATTGGATTCTCGTCCTAAACCAATTTAATAAATAGGTGCTTAATATTTGACCTAATTATCTAGAAACATACAAAAATTATACTCAATCCTCTACGCGTCGTATGTTAAAGCACAGTGTCAAGGACCATCGAGTTAAGTAAAAGTGAAGCCAACCCAACCAACTAAGGAAGGATAAATTTCTAAGTTTGAACAAAATAATGTTTGTATTGTACGTTTTATTATCGAAAGTTATTAAATCCGGCCCGCCGCTCGCAGGCTTTATCATCGGTCATTCAACCTGGGTTTATTTAAGTTATTATCCATACTTTTGAAATCCTTAAAAAACTACCGAAGATTCTCTTTGTTGGTTATTAGTATTTGTTTTGATATTATTATTTTATGTTTTAAATGTGACCACGAAGTGTCATATCCTAGAATACTGCGAGTGTCTAACCTTTCACCCGATATGGTTATTGCTTCGACTGCCAATAGATGTGAAAACTAGACTAATATTAGTAATTTCAATTTACACATTATGATATTTGTATGATAATACTGACTATAATTGATTTAAAACTTCAAAAAGTATGGTTTATTTTTCAAATTGTTCCGTTGTTAAACCGGTTCAATGGTTACAGAACGGTGGGAGTGAGTTGGAGAGTGGCAGCAGGTTCAGCCGATGGTTCCACAGAGAGAGTCCCACGAACGATAAGCACTATGAACGACTTTTACATAATATGGTTGACGGTGAGTTCTTATTTTTATTTTTTTATATTATAGGAGGCAAACGAACACACAGGTCACCTGATGGTAAGTGATCACCGCCGTCCATAGACACTAGAAACACCAAGGGAGTTGCCAGTCTGTGTTTGGGGGGAGGGGGAAAGGGGAAAGGAAAATCCGCGGGAAGGGCGTCCGCGGCTCTCACCGACCGAACCAAACACAACAATGCAAGCGATTCACGTCGATTTTCTGTGGGTCGGGTGGTAGTACCCCGGTCGAGCCGACCCATTCATGCTGAAACCAGTAGTAGCTTCAGCGTGGCTCTACCACATCTGATACCTCTTATACATTGTGCATACTTATAAGACTTTTTTTTATATCATAGTGTGGTAAACGAACAGGTGGGTCACCTGATATTAAGTGATCACCACCGTCCATGGACACGAACAACACCAGAGGAGTCGCAAGTGCGTTGCCACCCTTTGGGGGGAATGGTTAGGGGAGGGAGAGGAGAGTAGAGGGGAGGTGGTCCTCCGGCGCTCTCACTGACCGAACGAAACGCAACAATGCAAGCACTGTTACTTCACGTCGGTTTTCCATGAGAGGGTGGTACTACCCCGGACGAACCGACCCATTCATGCTGAAACCAGTAGTAACTTCAGCGTGGCTCTACCACATCAGATACCTCTTATACATTGTGCATAATTTAGAAGATAAATATGGATAGTGAATCGAAAAACTTATTTTCTAGACTTTATAGGGTTTTGTTGTCATGCCGGCCTGCGTAAATACCCCTACACGTTACGTTCGAATGACCCCACCGGTATAGGAAGGAGTATGTTATAATAAGTTGTTGTTGAGACAGTTTTGTTAATTGCCTTGTGATTTTGTCAGATTTGGACAGCACGACGCGTATCGATCCCGTGCAGCCGATGCAGTCTGTGCAGCCGATGCAGCCCGTGCAGCCGGTCGGTGCAGAGTCCCACCAGCACGTGTTCGCGCCCATATCGCCCGCCGGTGCACCTTCGCGCCCCCTGCCGCAACCGCCCTCGCTCCTCGACCTGCTGCTGCGACCTAATGAGATCAGATCCGGTCAGTCACAGTGTCTCGTCAGTCTCGTAAGAGTGCCACGGCAGGGCCATAGACCTCTACCCAAGGGAAGGTATGGTCATGGAAATCCACAGTTCTATGTTATCCCATATACGGTGGACTACAAGAACATTTCTCAGGTTCGTTCATAATCAGCTGATAGTATTACCAATTCTACTAGTAAATTCGGAAAAGAGTTTTGACTGGTTCTTGGTATGTTATCTATACTAATATTATAAAGCGGTAAACTTTGTGAGTTTGTGACGTTGTAGGGGGTAATCTCACGAAATACTCGTCCGATTTGGAAAATTCTTTGCGTGTTATATAGCTCATTTATCGGGGAAGGTTATAGGCTACATATCACATACGCTAAGACCCATAGGAGCGGAGCAGCAATTAAGAATATTGCAAAATCGGGGTATTTTTTCCTTTTCAGAGCTTCCGCTGCGTCTTAGCCCAAAATAACCATTCCACGCGTACGAAGTCGCGGGCGGAAGCTATTAACTAATTATATTATCTATACTAATATCATAAAGAGGTAAAGTCTGTGAGGTTGTAGGGGGTAATATCTGGGGAGTCGGAGAAAAACTGGTCGAACGAAAACGTTTCTTTCGAACGGTGCCTTAACGATAAGAGATATATGATTGAGTTCTAGAAAAAAATTGTGACTTGATAATGCCTATTACCGCCCAACGAAGTGGGCACGGGTCAGCTAGTGTAGTAGACTTTGACTTACCACAAAAACTCCCTGGAAAGTTTTAGCAAGCGGGCCACTGTCGTGTTGGAACATTGAATTTATTTTATTACCCACTAGACAATGGTAGTAATAATCTCTTAGAATATTAGAATATCGGTTGACAAAAAAGAAATTTAAAAAAAATCGCTACTTTAGACAACAGACATTGAATTCACATTCATTATAGAAGTAATCATAACAGTAACCAAACACAGGGCATAGTGTTTTTGAAATCAAAAATACCATTTACACCCTGAGAAGGCGCTTATGAATTTCAAAATTCTACTGATTTTGATAAACAACCCAATCGTTGAGATAATCCGGCAAGAAACTCGATCTGATTTTACCTTTTGTTTACTAGCTAATACGCGTGACTTCGTCTGCATTGTTTACTATTTTCGCAAAATCTTTTATATATATGGGAAAAAACGTGGGCACCACACTGATTACATCAATAGATGGCTGTTGAAAGATTTTTAACTTGGCGATAGTTAACCATTCTAGCACTAGTGAATGCTCTATTTGTTCATTGTAGGATTGTAGGGAATTTGTATGGGGGTACCCAGAATAGTAGTAACGTCATGTCTACATTAAATCGCCCTATGTATGTGTGCGTCAGTAGCTATATTTGAAAGCCAGTTCTCATTTTAGTCTCATTATACCAGGTGCAAGGTTGCAGTATTCCAGGATATAATACTTCATGGTCACATTTAACGTATAAAATAAAAGTATCAAAACAAATATTAATAAATAACAAAGAGAACCTAAGTTAAAGTTTATTCTAAGTCTTTCAAAAGTATAAACGCAATCGTAATAAACCTAGGTGCAATGAACGGTGCCCAAAGCCAGTAGTTAAAATTAATAACCTTCGATATTAAAACGGACAATTAACCCTTTTGTTTTGTTCAAGTGAAAGTGAAATCACCCGACTGTCATTGACACTGTGCTTTAACATAGAAGCGTAGAGGATTGCGTGTCATATTTGTATTTTTCTAGATAATTAGGTCAAAAATTAATTAAGCACCTATTTTTTTAATTGATTTAGGACGAGAATCGAGTGTAGAGTATCCTCCATAAATATCGCTACTGTTTAAACTTTCAGCCTGTATATACCGTCTAAACTCAAATTGCAGCTCGCTAAATATCTGAACAGTGGGGTACTTGTCTTACTATTGGTAGATTAATAAATAAATAACCTGTATTCATTACTGCAAGTGTCCAAAAATTTACAGGTAAAATATGAAAAGTTATTATATATTTGTACACAGGACAGAAGTATACCTATAATACAAATGCACTAAAGTTATTAAAAACATTTTTCCCATTAATAAAGTCAACATATCCTGGTACTAAATAATCATATTGTTCAATTGTAATGGTTTAAGAATATATTATTATGTAAAAGGTGTGTGTACTTATGTACACGGGTTAGAAGTTATACTTCTTTGGCGTAACAAGATAAAAATCTTTTAATTTTTTTATCTTTCGCGTTATTCTACGTTTGTAGAAAAAACGGCACTAACAATAGAAAAAAGGTTTTTAATACATTACAAGTTTTAATACAAAGAAATACAAACAACAAATACAAAGAAACAAAATGTTGACTATAGCTAACTTCAGGGTGTCGGTTTTCCGTGACGGTGTGCGCGTGCATCGTAAAAATTTACTCTCATTATTTTCCCCTAACGCGCCAAAAGAAGTATTACTTCAATAATACCTTGTGTGGCAAGTTCAAACTTTACCATATCGAATGGTAAAATTATTATCATTTTGTGTTCTTACATGCAGATTCCGTATCAGCTGGTGGCAAGATGCACAGCCTCGAGGAGTTGGAGTCACGTCTCCGTCCGCACCCACCTCATCAAACTCACAATGTACCTGACCATGATCTCACTGCATTTAAACGACTCGTAAGTAACATTCATTTATCATCTATCATCAATTTATAAAATTCTATTACTCGTATTTTAAAACATCAAGGAAAAACTAGTTTTATATTCAACAAATCAAATTGTGTTGTAATTTTTTGAAGTGTAATCTTCTTTAGGCGCATTTGGCGGTATTTTTTTTGGCAGGAGATAAATTTATAATTTCGCGTCATGACATGCTAGTATGCGTGACCGATCGTATTTTGTTTGCGACGCGTATTATCGACGCGTAATATAATATATATATAGAGTCCGTTTTCATCTAATATTGATATTTTGTATTGAAATTGTGTAGCTCATCATGTGATTGATGAATTAATAAACTGTATAAAAAAGTATATCATTATTATACGGAGTGCCAAAAGATGTGAAAGAGAGACTATTGACAATACTTTCAATTTACAAAGTTTGAAATTTAAGTAATTGACACTATTATTAATTTAATAATAAAAAATAAAACATGTTTAAATTCCATTGTTTTGAGTTTTCACTTCTGTCGGTAGTATTTATGACTAACTGGCCTTTTGTTATTGGATCACTGGACGGTCGACGATTCGAAGGCCGGCATGACAGCGGCGACCGGCGATTGATAGTGTGTCGCTTGGTGGTCGCCGTTGTTTTTGGATTGTATTGTACTTACCATCAGGCACAGTGCAGTCATTTTGCCGTGCTACAATAAAAAAAATTAAAAAAACGATCAATGGGTATTGTAGATAAACAAATTCTTCAAAGATGATGATAAAGGAAGTCTTCAACTAACTTTGTGTTTAATCCCACCTAATCTAAGAAATACAAGTCAAATGGTGTTGTTTCAGCTAGCGCAGGTGTCGGGCGGACAGGCGGTGCCGGCCGCGGGCGAGCCCGGCCCGCGTCCGCACCCGCACCACCAGCCTCCGCAACCGCATCCTCACGCGCATCCTCACGCTCCTCAGCAGCCGCAGCCCATGAGTCTGCTACAGGTACTGTGTCACTTACGTTACCCCGATTTACGCTACTTCAACTTACGCCACCCCGACTTAAGCTACGCCGAAGTACGCTATATCGACTTTAGCTACGCCGACTTGCTCTACTTCGACTGACGCTACTTTAACTTACGCTACCCCGACTTACGTTCGTCGACTTAAGCTACAGCGACTTATGCTACTTCGACTTACGCTACGCCGACTTCCGCTACTTCGACTTAAGCTACGCCGACTTACGCTATCTCGACTTACGCTACTTCGACTTACGTTACCCCGACGAACGCTATTTCGACTTAAGCTACGCCTACTTACGCTACGCCTACTTACGTTACGCCGACTTACGCTATTTCGACTTATGTTACCCCGACTTAAGCTACGGCGACTTACACTACATCGACTTACGCTACTTCGACTTGCGTTACCCCGCCTAACGCTACTACGACTTAAGCTACGCCGACTTACACTACTTCGACTTACGTTACCCCGACTAACGCTACTTCGACTTAAGCTATGCCGACTTACGCTACTTGGACTTGTACTTATGTACCGTTTTTTACCGTGGAGTAATATTCTACATGGGACATTCGGAGGCTCGCGGAGTTTGAGTAGCGTCGACTATCCCACTATCTAAGGCAACTCCTACCGACTAAAAACCTCCACGATGAGCCGTACGTCGCACTCTGGGGTGTCACGGGGGTAGTCGAGCAAGCTCCGTGACACACCTGACTGAGGCAGCCCATTTCTGGGACTGCCTATCTAGTCTGCTCATGTAGATTACAGACATACAAAAGAGCATTATACTAAAGTCTAAAGTTTAATTTTGTTAGTGTTAAAGCAATGTCCCATACTGAAAACTTTACACTTCAACCAATTTCTTTACATTTCATGAAGCTTTCTATGTCAGAATAATTACACGTTAGGTTTTCATAATATAATAATCGTATTATTTGTTGTATTGTATAATTGTTCACTTCAGTGTTATGGGTTTCTCTCACCAGTCTTAGTTTTTTTTTTAACTTAATTTTTGGCAACCAAAGACTATCTTTTAGATTATTACTGCCATTGTCGAGTTAATAGTATAGTATAGTTAATAGTATTACAAGTTCTTCTTCCATTCCATTTTTGGCAAGCAGTCTTCTAGTAGACTATTACTGCCACTGTCAAGTGAGTATCGACATTACAAGTTAGAACTTTCCATGGAGTTTTTGTAGCATCTCAGAATTCATGGTCTGTGGTATTATGATGTTTCATTCACTTCACTTATGCACAATAAACAAACTATATTACATAAAACACCACCAATTTTACACAACATAGAGTCAAGTAATATATTGTATGTAAAGGGCATGGCCGGATAAATATGGGAAATCTGCCATGGCTTTTTTGACCCACACATAGGGGATCGATTTGGATTTTTCAGATTTCAAGAAATCTGAAAAAAATCCTGAGTGTCGAGGGGTGTAAAATACATGTTCTGACAAATTTTGGTAATTGACATATTTCAAAAACCCTAAAAAAAACAAGATTTTAATTTTCTTTTCTTCGTTAAAAATCGACTTTTCGTTGAAAAACCATGATCATACGATATTTTTATGTTTAAGACTCCTAAGAATAAGAAAAAAACCACCATCGATGAACTCCGAATTTCAGTATAAAAATGAAATTAAAATAAAAAAAACAGGTTTTTTTTAAAATCTCGAACGTCGTTTGAGTTAAAGGGCCAAAAATTGGTGTGAATTATTTTTATTTGATGCCAAATCGATCCCCTAAGTGTGGGTCAAATAAGCCATGGGTGCAGATTTCCCATATTTAACCGGCTATGCCCTTTGTATTCATAGATAGGAGAATTCCACTTACACGATCAGAGACGCCAACTTGATTCGAAGAGATAAGCGTATTGGGAAAATTCTCGGAAGTTTCCATCTAAAGAAGGAATTAACTGTTAACTGAATAAAAATATTGATAAAAGATAAAGGAAGAAAAAACAAACACAGTTTTCTATTTTGCTTTATTATTCTTTGTTTTGTTATATTATTCTATACTGTTTTAATAACCAACCAACTCTTGTTGCAGATGTTGAGCAAAAGCATGGAACAGCAGCAGAAAGCTCAACAACAGCAACAACAACAACAGCAGCAGCAGCAGCAGCAACAACAACAGCCGCCGCCGCACATACCGCAGGAGCTCCTATACAAGCTCCTGCAGGTTCAACAGGTAACATGTCATCTTTATTATTACAATACCTTGCCTTTGATTTGGTAAGTCTGGAGGAAAGAGTGAGACGTCTGGCTAAAATCTGCTTGCTTCGGTCTCTATGGCAATTACTGCATTAGACAGAGACAGTGCTATACGAAACCGATATTAACAATCTCGGCCGTTATACGTTGTATCAAAAATCCGAGTACTTTAATAGATACAACGGTTTATTTCTCTATTGTGAATGATATATAATATGATATTTCAAAAATGGTTTCATAATTAGTGGTGAATTTAATATAATCGTAATTATATGATTCGATTCTTATTGAAGAGTGGTCATTGCATTTGGACTTCTAGAGGTATTTTACTGTGTCTATGTTATTTTGGACGGACACATGAGTAGAGAGAGACCGAAGAAGGTTTGTGTTGCTATCGAGTTGTTAGAGGAAGAGTGAAGAAAAAACAGAATTAATTTATTGTTATGTATTTATTATATCTACTTGGTTTGGTTTGGCATTTGTATCGCATTGACTATTTTCTTCAGTACGAATATCCAGGTGCAAATGTCAGAATAATGTTTCGAAAGCTGTGACGTCACGCGCTATGATTCGTTGATTTCGTTCATATGATAACAGGAACGTATTATTGTTTTTTGTTTAATATATTTACACTACTATTGTAAAAAAAAAGATTTAATTGTTTGTTTGCAATTGATAAATTCAAAAAATACATCTAATTTTGAAAAGCAATGTACATTGTCAGATAGCATGGGCTGTATCTTATTTTCATAGTCTAAATGAAAGAGAGCGATGCTGCGAGTAAAATTTAATAATTGTGAAAGAAATATTTATTATCGTTTTTTTTAAATACTTATAGGTCGCAGCAGCATTTCCGGACCAATATAATTTGCAATAGTTCAAGAAACTAGCCTAAACCTTTCTCAAGGGCCTGCGACGCATCTGTGATTTCCCTCGCATTGCAGATGTCTATGGGCGGTAGTGATCACTTACCATCAGGTGACCCTCATGTTCATTTGTCGCTTAAAAAAAAAACGTCATGGTGATGTGTGTTGCAGCGTCAACAGCAGCATCAGCAGCCGAGTATGGGTGAGATGGGGCACGTGGGTGGTGTACTGCCTCCAGTGGACAGGGAACTGCTGCAGCGCCCTGAGGCACAGGCTATAGTGCAAGGTATGAACTTACATTCCTCACATTGCCATCTACAATCAACGGCTTGCTTGCATATTATGAATAATGGTAGAACCTGTACAATGATTCCATTGCACCTATTTATATAGTCTAGCTATTATAGTTTGACAGCACAACCTTCAAATATCACATCGAAATTTGGCTCTAACCATCCATTCTGGATGCTGTTGAAACTGAAAGGTAATATGTAGAATTAAGTCACTGTGACTGGCTTCATAATATACTGTTTGTTATCACCCACCTCCGGTGCCGCTGCGTCACATTCAAGAGACGAGACTACATCACGACCGGAACATTTACATTAGCGCCATCATACTATAGATATACATCGACACTAGCGCCAACATATTAGAGATACACATTGACATTAGCTCCACCATATTAAAGATACATAAATAAGAATTATTATTATTATTATATAGATGTCAATAAGACTTAAATAAGAATTAATATTATTATATAGGATTGAATCATTAGTTTGATCGTTATTATATTTGCGGTAATATGTGTAAATAGTAATCGCTTTGACTTGCATAGATTGGCCTTTAAAAAGGCAAGTTGTCGGTGATATCTACGCATTATTATGTACAAAGTATTGTAAGGCGAAGCTCTGCCCAAATAAATAGTGACAGTATCTACGAAGTGTTTGCCATTCCTGACTGCATCGACTCTATACGTGATTAATTTAACATGTTTTTTATTATGATGGTCTACTAAAAGAGATAATATTACCGTTCAGGCCTGAAATCTGGCGACATCAATGTACAGAACTTGATGCAGCAGCTCAATAACCCTAGCATGCAGAGCCGCCATCGCGAGGTCCTACTCACTATACTGAGACAACATCAACAACAAAAACAGGTGATGTTTACCAACAATACTGTTAAATGAACAGGATAATTTAATATAAATGATTTCCAGAGTGAGAAAGAGGTTTAATGCGAAATATGTGTCTAATCCGTTTCAATTAGCACCAATATTGGTGGCAAAGTGTTGAGTATTTTTATTATTTGATTAATATACTTATAGTTTTTTTTTCAGTTATCAATATAGTTTGATGGATACATGTATAGATAAATATGTGCATTTTTTTTTACCAATCATGAGCCACCTGTCTTTCTACAGTGGGATAAATCTCTATTACTATTGGTTAATTTTGTCTATAAAAATAGTGTCCCATATATTTTCCCAATTTCTTTAAGAGTTGAATTATATAATGGTACTCTATATATTTATCTAACAATAAAAGATAAATTATGATTATTATATGATGAACAAGTCGTTCTTGTAGCTTCGAATGATTACGTTATCCGTTGAAACTGTTATTGATTTTTAGTCTATAACTTGTCTAAAAAATATACTTCTCATGTACAGAATTTCATTAAAAACTGTCAAGACCTTTCGGGGTTAAACGAGAGACACATCATTTTTTTATTCAGTTGCCTCAATAATATTAGTAGATTTTGAAAATAAAATACAGCCCTTATTACTCTCGAACAATGAAGCTATATCTAGTTGAAATTATTTTTTAAATTGGTTAGATTTTCTTAAAATTTATTAGTTATATATAAAAAATCAAATTTTATTTTTTTATAATAGTATCACATATACTAGTATATATCACAGTATTTGGGGGAAAATTACATATAGAGACAGAATTATAGCTTAACTAGCCGGTCCGGCGGAATCTGTGCCGCCCTGATAATAAAAAAAAAACCTTGACAAATGATATACCTAAAACCTTCCTCGTCAATCACTTTATCTACTGGTGAAAACATGAAGATATGTTCAGTAGTTTTTGAATTTATCGCAATCAGACAGACAAACGTGGCAGAGGCCTTTTATACTATGTAATGATGGTATGGTGGGTGATTTCATGGTGGTAGAGGCACGCTGAAACTATAACTGGTTTCAGCATGAATGGGTCGGCTCGCCCGCGGTACTACCACCCGACCCACAGAAACACCCACGTGAAGTAACAGTCCTTGCATTGTTGCGTTTCGTTCGGTCAGTGAGAGCGCCGGAGGCCAACCTCCTCTCCCCTCTCCTCTCCCTCTCCATCTCCCTCCCCTAATGCTTCCTCCCAAAGGGTGACAGCTCACTTGCGGCTCTTCTGGTTTTGTTAGTGTCCATGGACGGTGGTGATCACATAACATCAGTTGTACCATCTGTTCGTTTGCCACCCATGACATAAAAAAATAGAAAAAGCTATGTGCATGTAAGATAAGGGTAATGTGATGTGTACACTAATGTTATAAGGGGCTTCACCGCAGATGGGAGGATCCCCGCTGCCGGGCGCAGTGGGCAACGCGTCCCACCTGGTGGTACCGCCGCATCATCAGCCGCTCCGCCTCTCTCCAGTACCGCATCAAGGTTTATACACTATTATATATTTATATATGTATATTTGTATATTTATACGCAATACACTGTTTATTTGTGTTTAACATCACTCGCTGATCAATTACACTGACGATAGAATAGCTAGTCCCATATTAGGAACGTACCTTTGGACTTGTAAAATAAGGAATCTCTAACAACTGTTGATATATTATCAAAGAGTAGATGTCTTATCATACTTTTCTTTTTCAAACTCTCTACTCTATTTGGCCTGTCGGGCCTTCACAGCTTCACCGGACTACGTCACGTATTATCATCCAATATTACGTTGCAACATATAACGTGACTAAGAAATTCTTTTGTTTTCAATAATTAGGAAGTCGTGTACCACTGGAGCTTCACCGGACTACGTCACGTATTATCATCCAATATTACGTTGCAACATATAACGTGACTAAGAAATTCTTTTGTTTTCAATAATTAGGAAGTCGTGTACCACTGGAGCTTCACCGGACTACGTCACGTATTATCATCCAATATTACGTTGCAACATATAACGTGACTAAGAAATTCTTTTGTTTTCAATAATTAGGAAGTCGTGTACCACTGGAGCTTCACCGGACTACGTCACGTATTATCATCCAATATTACGTTGCAACATATAACGTGACTAAGAAATTCTTTTGTTTTCAATAATTAGGAAGTCGTGTACCACTGGAGCTTCACCGGACTACGTCACGTATTATCATCCAATATTACGTTGCAACATATAACGTGACTAAGAAATTCTTTTGTTTTCAATAATTAGGAAGTCGTGTACCACTGGAGCTTCACCGGACTACGTCACGTATTATCATCCAATATTACGTTGCAACATATAACGTGACTAAGAAATTCTTTTGTTTTCAATAATTAGGAAGTCGTGTACCACTGGTGGTACACATGGCCTAATGATCAAGTTTAATATGTACCATCGATGGTACGCGCAGCCTAACGATCAAGTTTAACGTATACACGTACGTGGCACGGAACGTGTTAAAAAGTAGACAAACGATATGGAGATTGGCTTAAATTACTTATACCCAGAGCCATAACAAAAAATATATCAAGCGTGGATTTTATCTTTTTTATGGTTGCCTCTTTTAAACATGTGACGTTTCGCATAATATAGTTTGATTATTATGCAAAAGGAAATTGATTTAGGAATAGTAACATTTTTCATATAAACTATGAATTGTAAGATGACATACAACCTCCAGAAAGTTCTAACAATGTGGCCACCATCTTCTTAGAACACTTTAGAATGTTTACTGACTTGAAAATGTTATTAATAATCTGCAATAGTGCGGATTGATTTCCAAAATACAAAGAAGAAGGACAAGAAAAGAGTAATGTTATTATATAAAAACTGTTAAGTGACTTAATAATTAATAACTAGTGGGCGCCCAGTGGTCGACATTCGACCATAGTTCATTGATTTTTTAAAGGGATCAATATTATTATAATAATAGTTGTATGTTATAATATCATTGTTGAATGTAAAATAAAAAAGGGTAATTGGAACGTAAGAGTAAAATAATACATACAGTCGAGCATAGCAACCTCCTTCACAACCTTTTTTGAAGTCCTTTATTGACAGATGTCAAAATGTCTTTTTTATTTACATGTGTGTATATGTTGTGTAAAATTGAGGCAGTAGTTTGAGTAACGCATATTTTAATGTACTTCTAATGGATTTCATATAAAATAAATAGCTTTCTGCACTTCTCCTCCATATAAACTTTAACTATGCCAAATTTCACGTCCATCCGTTCGCCCAATTCCGTTAAAAAGGGATACAAAGTTTAGCCTTCACGTATTAATATATATGATGATAATTGTGTGTTATTTAAAAAACACATTTTTATAACGGACGCAGCGTTTTGCGTGTCGCCGATAATGCCTGCCAGTCCCAACACGCTGACGGTCCACCATTCAGGTACAGTTGCCGGTTTAACAATATGTGCTTCTAAATTGTTCTTTTGCTATCCTAGGGTATTGCTTATTATATGACATGTGCTACCGTCGATGCTTTGAAAGTAACGGACTCGAAACAGTTACAGTTCATACGCAGTGTCACCAATGCTCAAAAATATCTACGTCTAAAGCTAAAAAACACCCCTAAAATCTCCATAATTACTTCAAAAAATCCCCTCTACAATAAAATCAAATAATTATGGCACTGAAGTTGACAGACAAATTTAAAGTTTTTAAGCTTTGTTTAGTTTTGCTGACACTGTGAAGGGGGAGTTTTTGTCGGGATCATAGACTGTCATGTAGTGGACTTTATATATTGTTCATTATTAATATTGTGTTATTTGACTATATATTCTGTAATATCGGTTATGTTTTATGTACTATAGTTTGGTTATTGGGAGCACAGGTGAAGTGGATCGGAAATAATACTACAACAACAGAGCATGGATTCTGACTTACCACAAAGACTCCCTGGAAAGTTGTATCAAGAAGGCTACCATCTTGTTAGTTCATTGAAATGATCGCAATAAACTTGTAACATCCGTTACCTATTTGACATTGGCAGTAATAGTCTAATAGAAGATTGGTTGCCAAAAATAAAATAAATCTCAAAGGTTAGAGGGGGTAATAGCATTGCTTAGTTTTGCTGACAATCTCGAGGGGCGGGGTAAGAGTACTGTTTAGTTTAGCTGACAATGAGAAGGCAAAGGGGCGGGGGTAATATTATTGCTTAGTTTTGGTGGCAATATGGATCGGTAGGGGGTGGTTTTAAGAGTATTGTTTAGTTTTGCTGACAATGTGAGTTGCGGGGGAGAAACTACATAAAATTGCATATGTAATACTTGAAAGGTCCCGTATGTGTGTCAGGTGTCCCGACTCGCATCCCGTCGCCGCGCGAGCTCGCCGTCCACACGCAGAGCATCATGCAGGGCGCCCTAATCAAGAAGAAACTAGAGGAGCAGCGTGAGAACTACCGCCGGAGGCACGAGATGCAGCAACAGCAGCAGCCGAAGCAGCCCACACCTATATCCTTCACTCCGACATCTGTGAGTTTACACCATTTTCTCTCCCATCTTATTCTTCACTCAGGTCAATGTCAGGTATATGTATCTAATATATATATATATAGTCTATGGAGATTATCTATGTATATACTTGTCATGGCTACTGAGACACGGAATAAAGTCACGTATATTCCTTCATTCAATTGTATTATTAAATACGGCCGAACTCCCAAAAACATCACATCAGGTGTGGGGGGGTCACGTCTTAAAAATAACTATTTCAGAGGTAAGGGTCAGCATCTATCTTCATTTTGTGGTAATTGTTGGCGAACTCATCGTTTTAAATGCCCAGCAATAGGAGAAAAATGTAACTTTATTCCGTGTCTCAGTGAAGCCATTACAAGTATGTACATAGATAATATCCATAGACTATATAGATTTGATACAAATACCTGACAGTTAATACGTTGACTGCTGTGGGACTTTTCATGAAAGTGACCTGGGAAGCCATTTTGTTTTAATGATATTATGTTACTGAAGAGGGTAATTATAGTAAATATGTAGTAGAAATCGTTAAGTTAGCAAAATGTTGTTTTTGGAGAAAAAACCATGGTACGAATTATTTCGTAGTTATATTTGACATAAGTTCATGTACACGGGTACTTCATAGGCTCTGCGTGGCTGACTGAGAAGGAGGCACATGAATTCTATGGCATTCGGTTCAATGCTCGACTTTAATATTTTATTTGTAATTTTTAACTAATAGTATAAGAAAAAGATGTGGTGTCGTGGGACACCAGGTAGGAACGAAGTTCCTTCGGCTAATGTAGAATCGACAAAATTTAAAAAAAAAAAAAAAATTAACTAAATTAATTAAATTACCGATTAACCGATATTATAATTATAATTCACCGATTAATTTCACCGAGAATTCCAAAGAAAGAAGGAGAAAGAGAAAGGTATTATACACTACTCGCTTGTGTATACGACTGTCGCGCCTGCGCACGTCTCATTTAACGGTTTTATTCCACGCACTTTTTCTTACGGTTTTACTATCACATTTTTTTTCAGTTCGGTCGCGCAGCAAAATCCCTATCTCCTCCAAGCCTGCTGTAAGGAACTTCGTTCCAAAAGTGTTATTATTTTTGCTAATTGTTGATTTAATTGTATTTGTGCATGAGTTAATTAGAGTATTCGTGATTATCAGGTATTACGCAAGATGACGGCTGAGAAGGAGTCCGAGACACAGAGCCCCAAACAGCAACAGTGGTCGCAGCCTTCGAAGATGCCTCAAGGCAGACCCATTGTCAAGGTGAATTGATGCTTTAATATTTTTAATTCTGAAATATCTATATACAAATAGGTATAGTTAAAATAGTTAATTACATCTTCTTCCTCAGTCTCGACCGAACCGAACCATTAGTAAAAAAATAATTGCTGATAATAATATCTATATAGCACATTAAGGAAAATTTTTGTACCCTATTATTATGGTCGAATCCTACCCATTTGACTTCGATAAAGCACTTACTAGGACGATGATAATAAATTTAGAAGTACTATATGTTACTTTTGAAAAACATATACACATGATGAATATCCCGTCATAGTGACTCGTTTATTTGCTAGTAAGGCTTTACTGAGGATGTCGTTAATAGTGTGCATTGAGACACGAGTCACTTGGACTTGAGAGAATTTGGTAGCAGTTTATTTGCGATACGTCCTGTTCTGTTATGGCCTAATTTATTATTAGTTTAATAAAACGAAACTTTGGTATATAGTTTATAATGAAATAAAAGTAATATTCAGTGCTACGATACGTTATTTTAAAGTTGTATTCACCTTCCAGGGCAACCAGAGTGGGGCTGCACTTCAAATGGGATACTCCGGACCCACTCCGGCGGAATACCAACAGCATTACATGAACCAACAACAAGTTAGTTTATATACAAGTGGCCCAAAAAAACGATTTTTTTTTTCTCAAATCTCTTATCAAAATATGTTAGTTTATAAGTCTTTAAGAGCCCCTTCTAAAGCGCAGCTTCAAAAAAGCTTATTAAGACGTTGGTAATTTTTTTTTTGTATTTATTTATTCTCGTTATTTCATTATTTTCAACCATAAAAATGATTATGATACTGAAATTATCAAGTCGATATTAAGGTCGCTCAAGATCTTTTTAAGTTTCCAAGTTAAGTATCTTAAGTACACCTTTTCGAGCGACTTCTGAACATTAACAACCTTTTTATTATTTTCTTGTTGTCGACATACTAAAGAATATAAATAAGGCTAGAGAGATCATATATGATAGAATGTAAGCATTTATTGCCAACCTAATAATGTTTGAATAATATAATTTTTCATATGTTAAATATTTTTTTATACTAAAATATGAACAGTTGGCCGGTGATATGACGTTCTTATGAATATTTACGGCACGCGAAATAATATAAGAATTAGGTAAAATTATTAAAACAGTATTTTTTTAATTGTTTGTCTGTGTTATTTATTTGTTGTCGACTGATTGATCTTTTTATTCACAGCAAATGGTAAATAGCGGCGTCCGTTCGTTCCCTGTTCAAAGGCAGCAAGTACCTAATTCGGTAAGTTTAAAGACATGAAATTGTTTTCTTGTCGTTTTCAACTTTCAATCATATATGTCAGGGCGAAGATAAAAACGGCGTCTATGTGAAAGAATAACGACATCCATAGTGACGTCACGGCTATGATTTGATCGATCGATCCACCGAGACAAATTTAATAAAACGTTAGAAAGAAAGAAAGAAAAGACATTTATTTGCAACACACATAAGTGAATAAGAAACACGTACAATAAAAAAAAAAGAAAAAACATACATATAAACAATGAAAAATAGAAATACGAATTGATGGTTAAGTGTGTGTGTGGCAAATGGGCCCCGAGTCAACGTGTGTGCTGTTGGAGGCTAGTCCTTCAGCGCTGATTTTCATTCGGGACCCAGACTGTTATGTGTGCACCGAGAGATGGTTAGCTGATACAGATATGCAACACTGTATGTACTTGCGTATTATCTAGAGATGTGACTACCCCAACTGTCTGAGCGAGGATGCTCAATGTCTCATCGTTGATATCCTTTTAAAGCATTCAGCCAAAGCTGACAGCCAATAATATTCAAGATGTATGAAAAGATGGACAGCCGATACCTCCAACCAATTATATTTCTGAATGGGGTAAACAGTAATCGGTTAGTACTACGGGCACACTATTTTCACTTCTCAGAATCGGATTTGTATGGAAAAGGCTCGTTTATTTTTGGTTACAATCCACTCTCTAGATGGCACTGTTATATAATTTTTTTGCCAAGTTTGATAACAAAAGATGGTTGATGACAATTAATTTTGACATTTCAAACTGACAACTTTCAACTATTTGTTTTCATTCTCTTTGTTTACGTATTTGTTACGAGAGTGTGCTCCCTTAAATTTTCTTGTCTACCACAAACAATTTTATCTATGTCCGGATCTACTTATAAACATTGACTCTTGCATATACATACTAGGATTTAGATATGCCTTACGATGAATATATTCATTACAAATAAAAATGATCACAAATTTGTATACGATTTACGCAGTACCACTGTATGCATACATACATAGCTATAAATGTACATTTATAACCAACAATGTAAGTTCAAAACTCGTATTATAGAGGTGCTGATTGGAAAGAACGAGTGCGACCTCTATTTATATAACGTACTCTGTGACTACAGGCGTAGGTCAATAGTAACGTCGCCGATATAGTCAATAGCATGGACGCAGGTCAATGGTAACTCACCCGATATATACTATTTGACTTCGAAATTAAAATTAATTAGAAAATTCTAAAATACATAAATACTTCAGACTGAATCAGTAACTCTTAGATATTTGCCTCCATAAGTTTTTATTAAGCATGTTGTGTTCTGATCTTTTCATAAAATGCCTCATAACTGTAGCAAACACCCTCCTGTGTTATGAGATATTGCACAAACTATGCAAGCAAAACTTCTTACAGTTTATTTATTCACACATCCTTAATACTATTACCACGAAATATAATTTTTCGAATATAAAATATTTCGATACCAAAAAATATTATGCAAAGAAATGATGCGTCAAAGAAACAAAACAAGATGTCCTGTCTGTTTTGATTATTCTTTATTTTTGATGGGCAGATTTAAGCAACATATAACTATTTCTTTTTCCCCACCGATATTAGGTATATGTCATCTCACTTCCCCGTTTTATAATAAGATAGTGTGGCGTTACAATATTAATTTACTTATGTGTGCGTTATCGTGCCATATGTTTTGTCAAAATATCATGTAGGTAACGTATATCTACACCTTTTTGCTTATAATATCATTGGTTTTGTGGGTTTTAGCGTTTGACCATAATTTCAACTGATGTTACATGACAATGTGGCTTTAGATTGTAAACACGCCGAAGCTATAGATTTGCTTTCAAGTGCAGTTGCTGGAACAACCTTGGCGACAGACGTTCATCTGAGGGTGGTTGCTAGCCAGATGGGTTTAGAAATAGCCCTACCTCCATGCTATGGTCTTATTATTATGTTATCCTGCACAGGATACTCCAAATCAGTTGAAAGGATTCGAACGTACATCCATCGATGTTATGCCCAAACCCCCCCCCCCCCTCCGAACACACAATTTTTTTAATATAGAATAAAACAATAAATATATTCAAAATTTCCCAATGCTTAAATTGATAGTTAGTAGGGGTGTTTTCGGAAAAAATTCGAATTATTCGTAAACTATTAAATTATTAGTGAATTTTCAGTTCAGGGTTTCTTATGTTCAATATTCAAATATAAATTTAACAGTCTATATACAATTTATTCAAACCATGAAGTATAGTTACACATATAGAACAATTGGTATACTTTTTTATTATATATTGAAATTGAGCAATTGTATTCTCTGGGTAATTGTTTTTTAAACGAAAAGTATATTATTCGTAAGTAGAATATTTCGGTACACGATTTGAAGGAATTTAAATAGAAATAACTGAAAATTTAGAGATATATTTCATTAATACGCGAATTATTCGAAAATCATATATTCGAATATTGATATTTGATTCGAACTATATTCGCCCACTCCTAAGAGTTAGTTGTAATTGACAGAACTACGACCATCACGTTCCAGTTGGAGCAACCTCTATAGAGACACACTTACACAGAATCGTCTGGATTGTATCTTGTTAGCGAACGGGATGGCAAAGTGTCTGTATATGAGTGGTGCGATACCATAAGTCGCATGGTATGATATAAACGAGTCACAGTCAGTCACAGTGACGAGTTTAAACTGTTGCGTCTCGGGGTCAGCCAGTTCATATTCAGATGGCCAGAAAGTTGTAGATCCGTCTCGGTGACAGATTGCATTGAACTTACCATCAGGTGGTGCAAGTATAATAGAAATGAGATGTTTTGTTCTGATTTCCTTGTAAAATTATTAATTATGTATATATGAGGCATATAAAATCAAAAACAGCTAAGTGCCAAATTTGCAGGAAACGAAAAAAATGTTTACCTATTCTCAGAGTTGGAGTTTTACTTATATTCAAAGTTTCAATTTTAGGGAGTGGCATAGGCTATTGATTTTGCCTGCCTATGGCCATCAGCTCTAAAAAAGAAGTTCAAGAAATTAAAAAATGCGATAATTCCTTAACTGTATTTTATTCTTACTTTACTTATTTGATGATTTGGTTGTACTTAAATGTATTTGATCTCAAAATCAATTTTAAAACGAAAATTAAAAGGATGTATTTTATTTCTTGTAGGAATTAAATGGTGATTTGCAACCAATAAGACTAGATGGCTCCATATTCAGTTCATTTTTAGAACTTGTGGCACTTAGCTGTCTTTGATTCTATATGCCTCATATATATAGTGGCAAAATATGAATACCGTTTGATTGTAGTTCAACAATATGAACAACATGGGACGCGGCATGCCCGGAGGCGCTATGCTTCATCAGCTCCTAGTTCAGTCGCACCAGAGGAATCTCAACGGTATGTAATAACATGTATAATAACTTATTTATAAGTAATAACTTATTCTCCATTATTGTTTATAATGTACTAATATACGAATTATAAATTATATTATAAATCTTTAGGTTATTGTTCAGTATCCTTGGTTTATTTCCTAAATTTTGTGATAGATAAAAAATAGGTATTAGGAATATGGTGTTTAATTTTTTTAAGTCTGTTTTTTCCGGATTTACCAAAAAAAGTCACCGTTATTTATTACATTTTTTCAATTATTACATTATTTATAGAAAATTCAATTAAATATAAATATGGTGAAATATACTAATTATTATACTGTAAAGCAAAATAACTTGTCGAAATTAATGAATGCCATAAAGTATCGTCATATATATTAATACGTGAAGCCTAAATTTTGTATCCCTTTTTAACGGAATTGGGCGAACGGATGAACGTGAAATTTGGCATAGTTAAAGTTTATATCGAGGAGAAGTGCAGAAAGCTATTTATTTTATATAAAATGCATTAGAAGTACATTAAATTAATTAAAATAGGCATTACTCACAGTACTGCTTCAATTTTACACAAAATATACACACACACATAAGGACTTCAAAAAAGGTTATGAAGGAGGTTGCTATGCTCGACTGTATGTATTATTTTACTCTTACGTTCCAATTCCTCTTTTTCATTCTACATTCAACAATGATATTATAACATTAAAAACTATAAAAAATCAATGAACTATGGTCGAATGTCGACCACTGGGCGCCCACTAGTAGTATATAGTTGTATACAGCTATGCCAGCTTATGTGCTCTATAGTATATTACATTCTTGTCTAAATTGATAAATTTTAAGTTTTATCTGTATTTTTAATTTTCCTAAATTCTGTTGTTATTCCACGTTATGATACATTATGAAATGAATGCGACTGTTTAATTGTTTTTTTTTTTTTAATTATTAAATATGTATACAGGTAAATTATATCGTTCTTTAACTGATATGATCGTCAGAATGACCTTTGGAATTTGCCAATTTAGTTTGATGTGATATTGTACACATATAGTATGTGTGATTTAAATATTTATATAAATATCCAGTGTTATGATATTTGTCTATGATGAACTCTGTAAACCTACTCAACTGTTCTTCTTGAAAGTTGGCATTTACGTATAATTTGATCCAACTTGAGAGATAGGAATATATATTTCGATTAATGGCCTAATTATTTTTTTAAATTACAAAATAAATGGTTGTCAATGTTGATTATTGTTATTAATTGTAAGTTACATCGGTCTCGAACAGGTGGCGCTTTAAATTATTTTGTTGACTTTGTAGGAGCGACTGTTGTAGATATCTCGATTTTGAAACATACGTTTATAAACACTTCCAGAGATTGGCGGTGGTAACGTCGTCGGCAGTGGCGGCGGAGACAACCAGCTCGCTCGGTGGTTCTCACCGGAGTTGCTGGCTCGCGCCTCCGCCGGGAAGCTGCCCTCCGTCCACGTGCCCAACGCGCTCTCCCTTGAGGACCTCGAGCGGCACCACCACTCGCCCGCCCCTCCACTCCGCAACTAATCGAACAACCAACAGCACAACCCGAACAACCAGACTCCAACAAACAGAACAAAACAACACATCACGAGTGTCGTGTCTCAGTGAATCAATGTCTGGACAGTGCTCGCGTGAACGACACGTCGAAAGTGTCGTGCCTAACAGTGCTCGCTTAAACGACACATCGAAAGTGTCGTGTTTAACAATGTTCGCGTGATCGACACATCGAAAGAGTCGTGTTTAACACTGCTCGCGTGACCGACACATCGAAAGAGTCGTATCTAACAGTTCTCGCGTAAACGACACATCGAAAGTGACGTGTTTAACAATGTTCGCGTGATCGACACATCGAAAGAGTCGTGTCTAACAGTTCTCGCGTAAACGACACATCGAAAGTGTCGTGTTTAACAGTGCTCGCGTGACCGACACATCGAATGTGCCGTGTCTAACAGTGTTCGCATAAACGACACCTCGAAAGTGTCATATATAACAGTTCTCACGTGAACGACGATACATCGAAAGTGTCGTGTCTAACAGTGCTCGAGTGAATAACACATCGAAATTGTCGTGTTTAACTGAATTCTGTCTAACAGCGTATTCGAGTGTGAAATGTATGCACGCAACTATGTACACGTGTTGCGGACCCTAAAGAAATGACTTGTGCGTTTAAAATTATTCAAGTTTTCTATTACTCCGGACTCTATGTTATTGCGAAGGACTTGAGAAAACGGAACTACGGCTCGCCAGCCGACGTTGCTTGGCCGTTTACACTCGTTTTAAATATAAATATAATAAAAATTGACATCAATGTTCGTTCTAGGAAGTGACCGAAGATAAAAAGGCAACTCACGGCTCTGTTCATATTTTCTTTTTGAGCCTGTTACTGCATGTATAGATTACATCGCTTACGGTTAGCGATTAAATCTTACAAGGTGATGATTGTTGTTCGATTATCATTATTTGTGTATTATCGAACACGGGAAAGGCTGATATTAAGACGATTGTCAGGAGGCTCTTGTGTAAAAAAAAAAATGTGTTGTTAATGTGCGAATGACTTTGGATAAATGTGCATCGACCACTGACCAAGTTTTAAATGTAGGTACCATTAATCTGGAAGGACTAGATTGTTTATTTTATCAATTTTGAAATACAATTTTTTTTATAACTCATGAATTGAAAGGCTTCAATATAAGATGATTAATGAGATACGAAATTAATCACATAATTTCGGCTTTATCGCTATTAAACCTCACGAGCATTTGAGCAGAGTGAGCCGAGCAAACATGCTGATGTGAATCTGAGGTTTATGTTTATATATATATATGGCGAAATTGGCTAAAAACCTTATATTTTAAACCTTATACAATTAAATATATATAAAAATGAATTGTTAAAAAAAATTACAAACATTCCAGTGAATAATCAAATATTTTAATATATCACATTAAATGAATTATTTTATAAAGAACAATAAGTTCTTTATTATTAAAGAAAAATTTTTAGTTAGGCAAAAGTTATGCATGAAAAAAGTTGGTAGCTGATGGCGTTGGGTGATAAAATTTTTGGTGTATTACGTTTTTTATGGATTAATTAAAATGGGTACGTGTGGACAAAAATAATTCACTAAATAATAGGTGTTGTATATTTTAAAAAAACCCCCACTATCAGCTCCCTTCTTAAATAAGTGTTATATTTAGATTATAATATTGTTTATTTCTTGATTTCGATGCTTATATTATTGAAAAAATATAACGCTATGAGGTATCTCACTCTAGGTAAAGATAACTGCTTAGAATGATGCTCTATTTCAGTTAATTTTTTTATTCTTTTAAGGTCCTTCAGACCACAAACATATTCAAACTCATTTTATCTACAAAACCGAATATACATTTTGCATTAGTACGGTGTTAATTTGAAAATATTTTCCCATAAAGCACTGCCATATCAGGATATTGCATACAAATGTTTTGGAATTGTGTTTATTAAAAAAAAAAAAAAAGGTTATGAATAATATATTAATATCACCAAAATGTTTGTCACTTCTCTTTCGAACACGGGGCCAACATATCCTTAGTCTCTCTTCTTCAGCCCAATGTGATTAAAAAAAAAGTGGAATATAAAGAAAAGTATCAGTCGAGGAGTTTGATCATGGAATATTCTAGAATAATGAAGGCAGATACATTTGGGAAACGTTTTCTTGTATCGAACTAGCGTCCTTTTAACTTTGGTCGAGTGGTCTTAGGAGCGGGTTATGTGTGTGTGTGTGTAGAGTGAAAGAGAAAAACTGAGAGAGAAAGAGCAGAGTGTATGCAATGTATGTCCAGGGTTGTGTCTGTTAACGTTTTGTTACTAAGTCATTTTTCGTGAGGAGAAAAAGAGTTTTTGGTTGATGAAAAAAGAAAGCAAAGGTCATTCGATAGAGATGTCTATGATTACTAATGTCTACAAAACTTATTTGCAGAGATAGGAAGCGATAGACATTGTCGCCTTTTGAGTTTTGAATTTCGATGTATTTTTTTTTTTCGTTTTTTTTTTGTGACCGACGGGATTCGCACAAATGTGTACGACGAGATTTACATTTGCGTTGGATATTCCTCGGGGGATATATATATATATATGTGTGTATATTTTTGTAGATTTTACTATCCATTCCCCAGTTTACAATGTTTAAAGCGAATCCTATATATATATATTTATCATTGGCAAAATCTATGACTTGAACCCATTGAGCCTGTCAATTATTATCAAATAGTTTCGTTGATAAAAAAAATGGGTTGTAATTCACACACGGTCCGAATAAAACATGCCATGTATCGAGAATCAATATATGTATTATCTTTACGTCTATGCCTTTATTTGAACACAGTGCCGGATTAAACCCGTCGGAGATACGGGGGGTCGAATCCCCAGTCTACAAACTGGTATATTTTGCATGCTGACAGGACCTCGAGTGTATTTAAAATATTTGGATAGAGAATGGTCTAATCATGGGGGGGTCACCATCCCCCGTACACCGCTCATAGTCCGTCACTGTTTGAAAATGTACCGACACGAGCGCATGCGCGTATACCGGGTGAAAGGTTAGACACTCGCAGTATTCTAGGATATGACACTTCATGGTTGCATTTAACACATAAAATAATAATATCAAAACAAATACTAATAGACGACAAAGAGAACCTTAAGTAAAGTTTGTTTTAAGTATTTTAGAAGTATGGGTAATAACATAAATAAACCTAGGTTGAATGACCGGTGAAAAATCTGCGAGCAGTGACCCGAAGTTAATAATTTTCGATAATGAAACGGACAAAAACCCTTTGTTTGTTCAAACTTCGAAAAATGATCCTTTGTTAGTTGGTTGGCTTCGCTTTCATTTCACCCAACGGTCATTGACATTTTGCTTTAACATAGACGCTTAGAGGATTGCATATAATGTTTGTATGTTTCTAGATAACTTAGTCAGATATTAAGCACCTACTTTTTTATTGATTTAGAATGAGAATCGAGTACAGAAAGTCTTCCATAAATTTTGCTACTGTCTAAAACATTCACCTGGTATATGAACCACGAACCAGGGCAGAGGGTATCCGCGTGAACGTGTGTGTATTGTTTTTTTAGTTATTGTAAAATACAGACGCAAGTTTTGAAATGAATTTTAATGAGGTTGATTTTTGGTCGTGTCTTTGAAAAGCAATACTCTTGTAATCATGGATTCGTGTGAGCGGCGTATTAGATGCGTTAACGAGGCTCCTTTTAACAGTTCTGTATAGTTGTGGCGAAATTTCTGTTTGTCTGTCATCGTCGCCGGGAGACGTGGGTGACGTTGGATCGTTCACTTGTGAAACAACACTGGATGTAATGTGAGCTTTAAATTATTGATTAAAAAAAATACATTTTAAAGTTTTTCTTTGCTGTTTGTTTTAATGTAGTTAGTTCCCTTTCGAATTTCAACCGAGAATCTTATGATATAGTTGGGGTTGCCAACATTTCTTTTTTGGCAACCAATTTTCTAGTAGATTATTACTGCCATTGTCGAGTAGGTAACGATATTACAAGTCTCTTGCGATCAATTCAATTAGCTAACAAGATCATGACCGTCTTCTTAGAACTTTCCAGAGAGATTTTGTGGCAAGTCAGAATCCATCCATAATAACCAAACTATATTACGTAAAAAAAACTTAATATTACATAATGTAGAGCCAAATAAAACAAGATTTTGAATAAAATATAAGTTACATGACTTTCCAAGATCCCGCCAAAAACTCCTTTCATTTGGTTATAGAAAATGCACTATACAGATAAAAAGATAAGGTAATTTTATATTTTCATTATCTAATAAAGATGCCATTTATGTGGGGTTTATTCAAGTGAAATATATAAGCTATGAGTACTGTATTAATTTTTATCTTGCTTGTTTTATTGAACAAATTATCAAACATTAATTCTCCATCTACTAGGATCCCTTGGGATGGAGAATTTTTTGTATGGGCGTCAAAAATGTATTTGTATTTTTTTTTAAATATACTACGATGGTAGCAAACAAGCATGCGGGCCGCCTAATATTAAGCAGTCACCGCAGCCTCCGGACGCTTGCAACACCAGAAGTGTTACATGCACGTTGCTGACCCTTAATAATGTTGATAATGGCGATTTTATAATATTTTTGTTATTCAATGAAACAAGCAACATAAAAATTAATTCTTAAAAAGTGAAACAACCCTATGTTTGATGAATGAGAAATGTATCGTCATTTAGGCACGGTTAAATGGCATCTGATTTTATTTTCTTAAATATTTATAGGTTATAAATTAACGATTTGAATGATACCGTACGTCACAGCTGATAGTTGTCTATTTGCTTTAGTCGCGTAATCATCTAACAGTAGTTGAAGTGAAGTTTTGTTTGGTACTAATTACCACAAAAATACGAAGTATTGGTAAGTATAAAATTCGATATTCCAGTTCCATAAAAAAAACCAAGTTATTTCGCGCCATATAGCATTGTGTCAAGAATCTACATACATACGTACATCTGAGACATCTATAATCCAAGTTTTAACAAAAAGAAATCACAACTCCTGAGAGGTATTCTGGATACAACCTACAGACTAGAGATAATTGCTGGCCTTTACAGCATTCCTCTTTAATAAAGGAAAAAAACACTTCCCTTTTTGACATTTTGATTGTTAACTTGTGAATGACCTTAACTATAGAGATACGGCCGAGTCGAGTCAAAATTCTATACTTCACGTACAACTGGTAAGTATTAGAGATAAGCAAAATCGCACCAAAATGGATCTCGCTCCGTCTTAAAAATTGCTTCGAGTAGTTATTTCGAATGGTTAACTGCAAATTGAAGTTTATGTCCGAACCTACCACGTTACAAGTCATTAGCTCTGAAAAGTCCTAACAGGAACTCGCACTTGGTCCTCTGTAATTTCATTTAGATATTGAAAAGATTACATATGCGAACGTGGACATAGTACTGAGGTGTATACATATCTACCAAAAGTGACATTTAAATTAAACCTCTTGAATTTAATGTGAATAAGACGTTAGACCCCACAAGCCTCATAAAAGAATACCATGCTTTAAATATTTATTTTAATTTGGAGGGAAATCGAGGATCAAAAGTTTTTGAACAGCTGATTTAGAGTAGTCAATTTAGTTCCGCTAGGAATAATATTATTCTGTGCAATTTAGACCTGTGGTCGTCAAAGCGCGGGCCGCATGTGGCCCGTGGCCGGTATTTATGCGGCCCGCGACATAGCAAATTTAGATTTATCAAAACTAATTTTACATACGTAGTTAAATAAATGCTTAGGATAGGAGACACTTTTAACCAATTACTTCAAGACGTAATTTCTCGTGAGATACGGTTTTATTGTAGCCCGGAACGTAATCGCAAATTAGGTTTTTAATAATCTTGGCAAATTAATTAATAACTGATCAATTGACTTCGTCGTCGTGATGGCCTAGTGGTTTGACCGGTGGAATATGATTTCGATGTCCGTAGGTTCGAACCCCGGCATATAACAACGAATTTTTCGGAACTCTCGTACATTTACTAATTTAAAATGGTAACACTATCGACTGACGGTGAAGGAAAATATCGTGAGGAAACCTGAACCTGAGAAATGTTCTTGCATAGTACTGCTATATGTGGGAACTGTGGATTTCTCAGAGTTTGAAATCACCAATACGTCGTGGGCTGGCGTGATGATTATGCCCATACCTTCCTTCGGGAAGAGGACTATATCCCTGTAATGGGTCTCTTACAGGTTTCAGCATGAATGGGTCGGCTCGCCCGGGGTAGTACCACCCTCTCATAGAAAACCGACGTGAAGTAACTGTGCTTGCATTGTAGCGTTTCGTTCGGTCAGTGAGAGCGCCAGAGGCCCACCTCTCCCTTTCCTCTCTCCTCGCCCTTTCCCTCCCCTAACCATTTCCCCCAAAGGGTGGCAACGCACTTGCGACTCCTCTGGTGTTGTTTAGTGCCCATGGACGGTGGTGATCACTTAACATCATCTAATCTAATAACACATAACATCTGTTCGTTTGCCATCTATGACATAAAAAAAAGGCTGACGATGATGATCAATTGAGTTGGTAAATGAATGACTTCCCAGGTTGCTATTGCTATACAACATTTATAAGGGATCATATATTGACAGGTCATAAAAAATATGTCAGTTGGTTGGTGGTGTCAACTACCCAATCCATATGAATATGTGGTCTACAGTTATACCTCACATGGATCTATGTTGCCCTTGGTCAGAAAAGTACCACCATTGATTTAGAACAACAAAACTGGGTGTATGCGGTCATCGCTCGCATGAAGCTCTCTCCATATGTACATTGCCCACACATATTCTTGCGCTTCATGACTGGTCCAAAATGTCACATATTTAAAACAAGTATCACATTGTACTACAATCGCGTGCTTTCTTTTCCAACCACTTAACTCTTAAACATAATGTAAATACCTTTCTAAGTGTAAGCAGATTCGTAAGTATATCGAGATAAAAAACATTTCTTTTTTCAAATAAAAATGAACCAACAAGAAAAGAACGTGAACTCAAAAGTGCTTAATATTTTATTAAGTTCAATTTATATAACACCTTCCTTCATAAAAAAAAAACCTATTAGTATATATTTTTAACTAAGATCACAGCAATCGCGGGTCATATACTGTTAGTCATTGACGAGTTCCAGTTTTTATATTTACGAGATCCTTTTGAGAAAATCGCAGACACATATAAATACGGGCGAATTCAAATCTCCTTTTAAAGTCGTTTAAAAATAGATCTGACGCTTTCGTCGTTCGATACCTGAGATATTCAGTGTACAATACTTTCACCACTAATTGTATAGACACATTGCTCGGAAGCAAATTGATCATACAGATCCTAAAACAACACTGAATTGATAAGTTCTCCAGAGGAATAGGATATCTAGCAATAACCTTCATGTATTAAGATTACTTTTAATTATTTTTTCTATATCAATAAAAATGTCTAGTTATAGAAAGATACTAAGAGATTGTCGTGGGCGAGTTTATAAAAAAATAGAAATCTCTTTAGGTTTTTCTTTTCTCTTCCATATCCAATAATAAAGCCAGCCTATGAGTGTCTCACTGTTAGTTAAAAGGTTCCACCCTAGGAAAAGTACGCCAATCTGCGATGTACTGGCGAATTCAAAACTCCAAGAAATCCACAGTTCTGTTTTCTCATATATAGTAGTACTACAAGAACATATTTTGTCAGGTTCAGGTTTCCTCACGATGTTTTCCATAACCGTGTTTTTATAACCTTTAGTGTTACCAAAATAATAGTTTAATATACACAAAATCCGAAAAAAAAACCCATTCCTTTGTGTTCTATTTTTTTCAATTTCTTTTTATCGATTCACGACGTAGTGACTGCACTGGATTTGATGGGAAGCATAATGGAAGCAAAAAGAACGGCCATCACCGCGATATTCAAAATATATTTTCCACCTTCCTCCTGCTGTCATACCGGCTTGTATCTCGATTATGTATTCTATATACAGTGAATGATTCCCAAAGTTGACAAACTAAAAAAAACATTGATCACGACCCAGTCGAGTATAAAACCGTGTCGCTACCCTCTGCTTGGATACTGAATATAAATTGTCTGATCCCCACCACGGCCTCTCTCGGCAGTATCTCAAACCTAGGTTCGATTCCCCGGACGGGAGCCCCCGAGCATGCTCCTAGCGCGATACAGTGACACGTACCGCATTCACTAGTTTCCTGCACACACACGTGTACACTCACTCGGTACATACACTGGTTCTGTAAGGGACCCTTTTTCCTTTTTGGTTAGTAATTCCGAAATTGTCAGACTCTATGTACATGTACGCTTTAGTGCGACACATATAAAGGTACGCATACTGTGTCCCTAATTTATACTTATGGTTAAATTAGCTCAGGTGGTTAGTTTTTGTTCGATTTGCATTGTATCCAAGCCTGTGCCCAAGCCGAGGTTCAGCCACTCTGGGACCCTTGAGCTTGTTATTATTCGGCTGAGTGCCCAAAGTGCTCACCCTGAAGACCCGTCAGGCCAACAGGGTTCACTCACTTTTTTTTTCCTCGAACTGACTACGCTATTGACCTGGCAGGGTCTTCACAGCTTCACCGGACTACTGGCGGTTCCGGCGAACGTTGTCCTGCCTGGATAATAAAAAAAATCCTAAAAGTACACCGCAGCGCCACCTACAGATGCAATTGTGAATCTAAACTATTCTTGAATCCAACAAACAAAAAAAATCGTTTAGGAGTTTAATCACATACATATGGACAGAAGAGTTATATATATAAAAATATGTGTTCACTCACTCCAAAGAGTATAATAACTATTAACTCACTCTTTCGGCGGCCATCGTAGCGTGTGGAAGCTCTGTCCGAACTCGTGTCAGTTATTTAAAAAGTGATTAATATATAAATTATTCTTAACAGTTTATATCTAAATTGGCCAGTCCACTTTTTTTAATAATCAATAATTGTTTCTATTTCTAATGATATTTATATTATTATCGTTGTATTATAATTAGATAAACAATGTTTCCGTGACCTTCAACAACCTTGTATAACTTGTTTGTTGTAGTTACCTACCAAGTACATTGTGATGAACACTGAATAACGAATAGATATATGTGATGTATTAGATAGAATTTCTACAACAAAGTGTCAAAACACATAACCGATTTGTCGGTTTGTAAGTTCTAAAGTCATGTCAAACGGGGTTTTAGTGACGGAAGTGGCGACCACCATGAGGTTCCCCCGAACCTTCCTGATGCGTACGCTAGCATTGTGGAATGGGTTACCCAGCACGGTATTTCCACAGGGCTATGATATGGGGCTCTTCGAGAAGGGACTGAAACGCGCTCTTCAACTTTGGCAACACAACAGTGATGTCCTTGATGTTGCAGTTGTCCATAGGCGATGGTAACCATTTACCATCAGGTAGGCCGTCTGCCTGTTTGCCACCTTTTGCCATAAAAAATATCACGGCAATAGTTTATGTACAGACTAAAAAAACATAAAAAAATATACTTTGCCTACAACATTTCTTTCGAAATAAAGTTATTCGTCAATAAACACACGTCGCGTCGGTGAAAGTGTGGTGTTCATAAAAATCTTAGTTTCTTAAAACTTTTACAACGTTATATTACATGAAGATATTGTCGTAACTTTTATTTTAGGTTAAATAGCTAGTGTCTGTGAAAGAAGACTAAGGATTTGATCCAAATCTATCCACTAGTTTTTGTGTGATACCCGGAAAACGAAAGACATGTATGATTTTATTAATATGCTATCGGGACCAGCGAATGTTGTCCCGCCCTGATAATAAAAAATCTAGACAAATTATATATATCTATCTTCCTCGTGAATCGCTCTATCTATTTGTGAAAACCGCAAAGAATTCCGTTTAGTAGTTTTTGAGTTAATCACGAACAAACAGACAGACGTGGCAGAGACGTGTTTTATACTATGTTATGATAAAAAGTAAAAAAAAAAATACCACATCGTGTTCCTTCCCGGTTCTTCTCGATAATTGGGTTGTTTTCTGAATTGGTGGTAGTTTTAACGATCATAAGCGCCTTTTCAGGACCTTAATTGAATTAATTATTTACAGCATTTCTTATTTTCATTTTGAATACTATATTATTTTTAAAATACCTAATTACTATATAAGTTATATAAGCTTAAACAAATTCTTTATAAAAAGCGCATGAGCTGTGCTATCTTATGCCTCGCTGATAAAAAGTGTTTACAATACAAACCTTTTCAATACACTCTGTTCTCTTTAAATAGGCGATTATTACCCAGTCTCCGTTGCCGATACTTCGCCCGGTTCCACTTGCACTACCTACAATTCCATCCTCATTTAGCATACTTTTAGCCTACACTTTATATGGTACTCACTCAACTTCTAACGGTCGTAGAGAGGTGTTAGATAACTTATTACCTTCCTAAATTAATAAGATAATGTAAAAAGCCTCAAATTTGACTGGTACACAAATGAAATACGAATATATTGAGTCTTATGTATAATAGTATCGGAAGAACAACGTTCACCAAATTTATCATCAGAAAAGGGAAAGAAAATTATAACATATTTTTGGATAGAATTTTTGTCATTAATTATATGCAGTCCATGTTATATATATGAAGCATAATTATATATTCCTAAAATCTTATTAATACGGTCTGGCAAGTAGCCCCAATTAAAAGCATTAATTACAGCGACGAGCAAAACTATTCTTCAGAAAAAAAACTTTGTCATATTTTATAATCATCTTTAGAAACTAAATACACAGTTCTAAAACAGGGTAGTGATGAAGAATAATAAGAGAACATAAATACTATAATACGCTTAAATATTTATGAAATTACGGTCCACCAATAACAATGCATAATACCCGTCGAATTCTTTGTGTCCTCTGTAAATCGCAGAGAAACAAAAAACAACACAAAATTTTTATTTGTTACAAAATATTTCAAAGTTATCCAAATAACAATGCCGGCAATGAAGCAATAAAACGACTGCAAACGCAAGTTTAGGACGATATTAAGCGTCTACATAATAATAATACAGCAAATTGTTTTTTTTTTCATTGTAACAGCATTGATACTTGTTATTACGTGTGGTCTGTATGACACTAGTTCCCAGTTCTGCAATAGTAAAACTAAATTGTAAAGACTTGATGGGTCCGTGGTAGCGTTTTCACTCTCGGACTGCGTTGATCTGAAGAACATCATGATTCACCCATTGTATTGATTTTTTCTAAATATTTAAATACTGATAAATATTTAAATATTCACTCTAAAGCTGAAACTGTCACCAAGCACATATAGGTAAGTATGTTTGATATTCCTTTTTAGGTTTAGCGTACAACGTCATTTAATGTCAGGTGAAATTATTTTCAAAACAACAAAAAAAAACACCTTTAATATCTCCGTAATATATGAGGCTGGCAACCCTAATTTGCATAGACCGTAACGAAGTAGGTTGTTTATTAGAATGCATTATGCCACATAATATCCGAGTTGAAGTTAGTTACGAAGTAACAACTGTTATCGACAATTCCGTTTGACAGTGAAAGGCATAAAATTATTTCAACATTAACTTTAATTCGTTGCGATATGGAGTTTTCTAAATTTCTGACCATCCTGAAGTTAAATATTTGTCGTCAAACACAATGAAGGTGTGTTGCATTTTCGGTCACATCGTCACCTATAAAGTGTTACAACAAAATCAAATAATAATACTCTTGAGCCCAATTATACTATATATCTTTTTACATATAATATCATCGTATTAAGCCACACCCGACAGAAGAACGAGGAGACGGTATACATTTGACAAACGGCTCTTAGAATCTATGCCACTCAAAATCGTAGTCAATAATTATGAATGATCTGACAACGACTTCCGTGTAGCACGTATCAAGGGCGACATTGCCTTTTAGTATTCTGCGTTGTAGTAGGCACAAATGACACTGACATTTAATACAAAATAATTCTGCGTAGGTGTCAACTGCTTTTAAAACGAAAAACAGCCTTTTACAAATGTAAAGTGACTTATCGTTTAGGTCTTCATAACTATTAGGTGACTTCACGACAGCTTGGAGATATAATAAGCGGTAATGTGACCACAAGATTATATTTACACGACTCAGAGCGGCTATGTGCGGTGAGTTCGAATG
>MU158747.1:381762-435329 GCA_015888305.1 Antheraea pernyi | reverse complement strand
CGAGTGGCGTCTGTGTAAATGTGGGTTGACCGCTGAGTCAATACTTAGCAACGCTGACGTCACATCGTGTTCGCTATTTATCAAGCCGAACATGCGCAGAAAGCGTGTTCATCGTATATACGCCTCTAGCAACATGATCAATAAAGTTTATATATATGTATACACCTATATACTGTAATAATCACTCGAGTCTGATTTCGAGGCTCGTAACATAGATAAGAAGCTCGTAGTTCCACAGCGTAGTTCCGATAACTTTGTCGCGTTGATATACAGACCAGACAAGATTAGTAGACATGATTATTGTCATTAAAGACTATATGATTCAAGAATTCAGTACCTTAACTCTATCCTCCCAATACATTGTCGATAATTTATTGTATTTCCGCAAAAAGTTAGACAATCCATATTTGGTAAGAGATCGGTATGATTTTAATACAAGAAACAATCACAAATTGGCCACCCCATATTTTAGGCTCAGTAAGACCTTATAACAATTTTTGATGTGAAACAATTATAGCAGCGGGACAGACCGACCGTTGGTGTAGCGAAGCGTCGTACTTAAGCCGCGTCGTCATTAAAATTACAATAACTTGTGATAGATTGAATCGATTTTGATGAAATAAGGACTAAATGTTACTGGAAGATATGCTTTATGATTTTCTTGAAAAGGTATTATTATGAACGCAGTACTTTAGCAGTGATGCGTGTTCATAGAAACAGACAGACAAACATTTCTAAACATGATTGTAATATATATTATTATATATTCCTATATATAGATATATATATTATAGAGACTTGCAATAATTTTCTTTACAAAAATCTGAAAAGTATAGACACTTTAAGATTTTTTATTATACGTATAGATGTATACTTGTGAATAAATCTTAAAATAACCGTTGATTTGAAGGTAAGCCTGGACGATTATCCACGTAATATGCTTTTTTTACAGGCATGCATTAAGCCTCGATCTCACCCGATGGTGAATGAAGATAACGTTGAAGATAGTTCGCGAAATCCACCAGATACGTTTTCACTTTTCGCTTGTACATTATGTTGCCGGGAAATTACACCACTCCTTATAAAAATTATGCTAAGGACACATTTTCAATATAGGGGATGCTTTACTACGGAATTATGAATACAGGCCGATTCCTTTATTCACTAAAGGTCGACGAAAAGCGACAGAATGATACGTAGATTGAATAACTATACCTGTAGGCAAGGCCGACAACTTGAGGCCACGATTACGAGTTATTATTATTTTGCATTGTAATAGTTATAAATGTTTTTGTAGAAATCATCATAGAATACATTTTGTTCGCGGTTTCGCTTGTGTTAATTTACATTTCACCTATGTCACATGAGCAGTACATTTTTTTCTGTATTAAAAGTACCCTGTGACCTTTTCTGTACTCCTGACATCGTATACACAAAGTTTTGAGATGATCAGTTAGCAGTTAGGCGTGAAAGCTTAAAAAACAGTTTTTGCTACAAATTAATTGTGGTAATAGTAGTACGAAGCTAGACCAATGAAAAAACTGGGTCTGTCGTAAATACACACGATAGAAGTGAAACTATTGTATTACAGAGAAACATTTTAATCTAATCGTGTTAATCTCAGGAACTACTGGTCCGATTTGGAAAATTCGCAGTCAGTCAGTCAGTGTTAGATAGCTCATTTCTCGAGGAAGGCTATAGGCTATATATCATCACGCTAAGACCAATTGGAGCGGAATACCAATGAAGAATGTTTCAAAATCGGGGCTTTTTTCGTTTTTAGAGCATCCGCTGTATGTTTGCGGTAGCCCAAAGTAACTATTCCAGGCGGACGGCTAGTAAAAAAAAAAACTAAAAACCAACGTCCCGCATTGTTCCTAGGCGATCGCCTATTCAAGGAATGACCACGCCCGACGTTACTTCACTTAGGTGACCGGACGAGTACCGTTGTTTTCAACACTCTACCCGACACGGTGCTTTTCCCCACCATTTTTCGTCACACAAAAGGTTGCGGATCAGAATTTCAAGGCCCTTCTATAGAAAGCTTCCCTTCAATAAGGTGGTTTCTTTTTTGAAAATAATGTAGTGAGAATTGGATTATTTGGGCCGTCAACATTACAATGTATTTAAAGTACGCCCACGCTATTTTCACTGCTCTCTAGTGATCCAGGATCTAAAGTGGTCCAAGTGGACATCCAGGAGCTCACGGTAGACTCGCCGAGGGATTACGTTGGCGTGACCAAAAATGGGGGTTCACAATTAGTAAGCGGGGGGTCCACAAAAATTTATCGGCTTTTGATATTGACCTAAAATGTTGGCGTTACTTCACCTATTAATGTAGGCAGATAATATTTTAAGAAGCTCAGTGTTACTCAACTGTTACTTATAAAAACTTGTATATTCCATATTCAGTACGCAAAGCAAATTTCCATAGTTAGATCTAATCTTCACGTTTATTTGTTGGGTATTAGGAACATGGTAGAAATTTAGCTGCTGGAGGTCCATTGAAACCAGCTAAATTTTGAAAGTGGTCTATGAAAAAAAAAACTTTTTTTTATTGTAGCACGGTAAAATGACTGCACTGTGCCTGATAGTAAGCACAGTACAGTCCAAAAACAACGGCGACCACCGAGTGACACACTATCCATCGCCGGTCGCCGCTGTCATGCCGCGGCCTGCGAAAAGCTGGGTATGCACAGGCTGATCCCGAAACGCGACCCGCAGAAGCGAATCACTATGACGGGTTACCACCCCGCTTTCGCCATTGCCTCGATCGTTATTCAGCAGGGTACACCACTTGCAGGTGAGGTTGGCTTGGATGTCTCAAGTCTTAGATGTTATTCGACACCCCTTACTTAGGAACCGCTGATCTAGATCAACATCATGTGACATTACCGCATTAGGACTGGAGTTTTTGGCGGCATCTTAGAATGCCATGTAGCGGATTTTATATTTCATTCATAATCTTGTGTTGTTTGGTTCTGTAATTTATAATATTGGTGGTGTTTTACGTTGAAAAACATGTTGTGCCGACCCTACTTAAGTGGGATAAGGGTAATGATGATGATGATGGTGGTGTTTTACGCAATATAGTTTGGTTATTGTACATAAGTGAAGTTGATGGGAAATACTACCACGGAGCATGGATTCTGACTTACCACAAAAACTCCCTGGAAAGTTCTAACAAGACGGCCACCATCTTGTTAGCTCATTGAAATGATCGCAAGAAACTTCCAATAACATTACCTACTCGACAATGGCTGTAATAATCTACTAGAAGATTGGTTCCCAAAAATAAAATAAATTGTAGGAGTGATATAGCATGTGTCATAAGTTTACACCGAATCAACATTTTACTGCAGTGTTCGAATATTTATTCTGTACTTAATTCAATGACACTTAATACACAATACACTTAAACGTCTAGAAAATTAATAAACATCACGTATTGTTACTTTTATAACATGACATGTCACAATGCATAGACTACCAAGTATTTCCGCTGTTCCCTTGAGTGCGCTGCTCTCGCGATGCAGTGACATAAAATCTCACAACACTGCAACAACATTACACATATCACTTCCACACACGTGCATGCACACATGCTTACACATGATAGTGGAAGAGTTTTTATTTTTGTTTTTCCCTTATTTAACTGAAACAGTTTAAAAAAATTATCCGACACAAAATACATATAAGAGTTGTTGAGGTATGTATGCTTGGTACACATATATGGTTTGAATAACTCATATAAGTATGAATATGTAGCTAAGCTTAGGTTAGCTCAGATAGGTCGCGAATTGCATGAATCAAGCAACAGCCCAAGCCGAGGTGTGCCGCGCACCCTTGAGCTAGTTGTCAAAATAAAATCGGCTGACTGCCTTAAGCGCTCGCCTTTGCAGTCCGGTGAAGCTGTTATGACCTTGCTAAGTCAATAGCGTAGTCAGTTCATTCCGCTGTTATCAGACACCAAGTAAACAGTGTTGACTATAATTCTGACAAATACGTATTTATAAATACGATTGTGTATTGGTTTGTTACGCTTTCACACCATAACTACTCAACCGATCATCGTAACTGCACACATTTTGCCTGCGGTAATAAAAAGTACATAAAGTACCTTTCGTATAAATACATCGTGCTGCATGAAGAAAGGATATACATGATTCTTGGTAAAACACGCGACATTTTTAATTTCATTCTAGACTGTAGCAAGATGATGCTCCGAATTAAATGGGACCTTACGGGAGCGTTTCAAAAGGTGGGTAAAGCAAAGTGCGAGAGAGAGGGACGAGGAGACAAAAGGTGCGGGGTGGAGCGACGTCTCTAGAAAGAGCACTATGTACTAGATGGTTGTCATGGCAATTTATAAATATATGTCAGATATTTAGGGTATATTATTCATTTACTTTATTTACAGTAACAAGTGAATACTCGTATTTTTCATATTCACATTGATTCTGACATTTCCGACCGTAATCTATATTTTAGAAGAGAGTGAAAAACTTGCTTTAGCGTGACGGGTTTCGAAATCAATTTATAACATACACCCAGGGAGGTAAAACATTGAATACATCCTTTATCTCCGGCATATTTATTTATCAGCTCTACTACATTAGAGCTCTACTAGGTCAATAGCGTAGTCATTTTGAGAAAAAAAAAGTTACATTGAAAAGTATGACTCACAGTCCAATGTTACGACAGCGCGGCCCTTGGTCCTTGAGCGATGCGACAATAGACACCGTTACAGGGTGCAAGCGTTAGAAAGAGACGGCACGAGACGCTTACTCATCCGTCAACCACGGTTCTTATTATAATTTGGTGTTGTTCAACTGTCTATATTAATTTCGATAAAGCGTAATCATGTTTATATCAATTTAACTAACAACTTCTGAAGTATTAGTATTACGATACTTATAGGAAAGAGGTTATGATTCTATGGTTATGTCTTATATTCTATAGTCATATAATTATAAATTAACAGCTGTGCCCGCGACTGAATATAAAGCAGTGACTAATTAAATCATCTGAATGTATTAAGTCCATTTACTTATCTACTTTTCAATGGTACTTAAGTCGCGTCGTCATTAAAATTACAATAACTTTTGATAGAGTGAATCGATTTTAATGAAACCAAGACTAAATGTTACTCGAGGATATGGTTTATTATTTTCTTGGTGAGGTTTTATCGTGAACGTAGTACTTTAGCCTTATCCGATACGAAATATATATAAGAGTTGTTGAGGTATGTATGCTTGGTACACATATATGTTTCAACAACTCATATATGTATGAATAGTTAGCTTAGCTTAGCTCAGATAGATCGCGAATTGCATGTATCAGGCAACAGCCAAAGCCGAGGTGTGCCGCGCACCCTTGAACTAGTTGTCAAAATAAAATCGGCTGAGTGCCTTAAGCGCTCGCCTTAGTAGCCCGGTGAAGCTGTTAAGACCATGCTGGGTCAATAGCGTAGTCAGTTCGAAAAAAAAGAAAAAAAAAGTACTTTAGCAGTGATGCTTGTTCATACAAATAGACAGACAGACAGACATTTCTATAAATAATTGAAATGTATTTTATTACTTATTCCTAGACACCTGGACTATTTTTTCACGAAAATTTAAAAAGTACGGACACGTTAGATTTACATTATTATATGTATAGATAGATGTTGTTATCCTAATTAATAATATAAATCGGAATATGAGTTTTTTGTTACCGTTTCCCGCCTTAATCACTCAATCGATCAACATGAAAGTTTCCATAGACGTTGGCAGAAATAAATGCTTATTGCACAACGAAGCAGCAATAGATCATATCGCACCTGTATTCAAAAAAATTGAACCGTCACGGGACGCCTGGCAGATGTGAAAAATCGATATTGGTTTGTATAAGCTATATACCTTAAACACACAGATTACGAGAGGAATCAGCTATGGCACAATGAAAAGATAAAGACAAAATTCCATAAAATAATGACTGTTTATTTATTTTATTGCATAAATATTCATCTTTATTAAATACAACAATTCAACTAGGCGCGGTGTGTTAGGCGGCATATATCAAAGGGCGCTAGGTCATTAGTGCGTGACGCGTAACACTACTATAACGAGTGGCCGACCAAGCAAATTGAATCTTATGTTTATACCCATAGGGTTGCATATGTTTTTGAGTATTTCGTTAATAGTGCAGTTTCGTGTTTTCAAAAATTTATATTAAATATAAATGAGTGTGCTTTAAGGCAATTGTAAAAGTCGGGATAAGTTGTGGTATGGCAGGACAGAGTGGAATGGCTTCTCTCTTGAGATTAGGGTCCCCGTCCCGTCCATCTACGGAGAACCGAAGTGCGTGGCCAGAGGGTGGAGCATGGTAAACATGAGACCACACCCTGGTCCACAATCGCGCAAAAAGGCAAAGTGGTGTTTAGCCGATAGTTTGGCATATAACTCGCGCTGTCGCCCGGCAGCACACGTGTGTATCCAATATAGGATTTTCCACTCTTCAGTAAAAAAAGCGATATGCTTTTTAAGTATTTAATTTAGTAGTTGTAGAAAATGTCACCATTTGTACCATAAATAGGTATTAAAAAAAGTTCGTAGTTAATTCGTTTTTTTAATAAAATCTTCTTCTTTATTATCTTTATATGTAAAATCAACGTTTGTATGTTTGTCCTCTATGTATGCCGAAACTACTGATCAGATTGTGATAATAATTTAGGAAGGGATATTCCTGGCACAAAAATCTTTATATGTATATATAAGTGTTTTTTTTTAATCAATAAAATTGTTTGCCTTCAAGAAACAAAAGGGCTTTTTCTTCTTATTGAAACTTTTTCACTACATTTGATATTGTTTAGACATGTTTGACATATTTCAATGAAACATCAGTTATCAAGATTTACCAATTCCATTTGTATCAATGTCATTGTTTAGGAATTTATGTAGTTCTGGCATGGATACGAGGACATAGTGTGATCCAAGGTAATGAAGCTCACTATAAAACCTATGTTCAGGATTTATCCTCCTCAAACAAGACTGCCAACCCAATTACAAGCAAATCATATGCTTCCGTTCAGAATAACATTTCTGGTAAGCCATGGCTATATAAGTTTCGTGACTATTACAAGTTTGCTACATCTACTATCTGTAGACTGAGGATCTATCTGTAGACGTGTGCTCCCCAGTCCATCTTGCAAAGCTCAGAATCAGGGACAACTCAATATGTGAATGTGGGTTGGATGTCTAGAACACATTTATTTCAATTCCCTCGATTTAGTATTGTATTGTATGATATTTTACCTGACAATATACTACATTCGTCTGATTTTAACAAAGGCACAAATGTGTGTAGTTTCTACTTTTGTCGATACTGTGGCCAACTTTATGTATTTTAACATAATTAAACTTTAACATAATACAGTAACTAATAGTAATTATTATGTAAATATATATCTATTTAAGACATGATGTCTGTAAGCGTCGTATTTGTCTTTGTGTATCTGAGTGGCCTAATCTTGAAGAACTAAATTATATAATAAAATTTAATACTACCTATAAAGTGACTCTCCCATGACTGACTTGGCACTGGTAGAATTCGTATCTATGAAACTACAATATTAAAAAGTTGAAGTAAGTGACTTTGGATATTCGCGGTTATCTCTGGTACTACTGATCCGATCTTGAAAATTCTTACACTGTTTGAAGGTATATTAGACTACTTTCTTATGGTATACGAGTATATATTTTCAATAATTGATTACAATAAATGTCATTAAACTTAGTAAAATTCTATAATAATATGATGTGTTGCTGGAATTATTTGAAGTATTAAAATTCATAGCAAAATTCATTACTGTTAACTTTAGAAAAAATACAACACGCATATATCTAAGTCTAATATCACAGTCAAAAAGATTGCTTATGTTTATGTAAAAAAAAAAAACAAAATAAATGTTACTATTACTACGTTATGAGATAAGTACAGGTGTCATCATGTATAGGTACTTTACAAATTCTTATTGAAACAAAGTGCTAAATCAAAATGAAAATTTCATAGAGATAAAGTTTACTTATTTTTTATGTCATAGGTGGCAAACGAACAGGTGGGTCACCTGCTGTTAAGTGATCACCACCGTCCATGGACACTAACAACACCAGAGGAGTCGTCAGTGCATTGCCATCTTTTGGAACGAAGGGTTAGGGGAGGGAGAGGAGAGAGGAGAGGGGAGGGGAGGTGGGTCTCCGGCGCTCTCACTGACCGAACGAAACGCAACAATGCAATCACTGTTACTTCACGTCGGTTTTTCTATGAGAGGGTGGTACTACCCCGGGCGAGCCGACCCATTCATGCTGAAACCAATAATAGTTTCAGCGTGGCTCTACCACCATAAACCATTACCACCATTACTTTTTCCAGCATGTTAATTTATGAATTCGGTTAGAACATAATAACATATAAACTATTGTAAAATTATTGTGTTGCTGCGAGGATAGTAAATGGGGCGCGGAGGTGAGGGTCAAAGAAGCAACCCAGGGGATACCGGGAAAACATTTCTTGCCAATAGGATAGTTTGGATTCATAATTAAACCCGGTATATATCCCTACAGTCGGGTTCTAAGCTTTTTTAAAGAATTTTTGCGTTTGGAAATAAAATCTGAACAGGTAATAACCGATTTGGCGCAAACGAAGGTGCGCGGGACAGTAAGTATTTTATAAAATAATTTCAGTGCAAACGTATGAATAGTATAATGTGTTACGATAATTAGTGTAACACTGAATTATGTCACATTGTTATCGAAAACACTACGTACATTTTTGAAAATAAGATGATATAAACTGAAGTAATATATTTTTTCAAATATATAAAGTATAATACTATAATATTATTGCTTTTTCAACATCATTACATTACATCGATTTTTTTTTTTCGAACTTACTACGCTATTGACCAAGCAAGGTCTTAACAGCTTCACCGGACTACTAAGGCGAGCGCTTAAGGCACTCAGCCGAATTACATCGACTTATTGCGATCTATATTGCCTCGCCCTGATAATAATAAAAAACTTTGAGAAATTATATACATAAACCGTCCTCAGGAATCACTTTATCTAGTGATGGAAACCACATGACAATCCGTTCAGTAGTTTTTGAGTTTATCGCGAACAGACAGACAGACGTTGCAGAGAACTTTTTTTTAATACTATGTAATTATATCTGGCCACTAAGTTTTTCACAAGTTTAAATCATAAAGAGAACAACGGTCGTCTATTATCGTAGTTTTGATCGGACTGAAGTGGCAGATGAATTGTTCGTATTCTTCTCGCAACATTAATCTCCTTTCAGGTGAAAACTTGAAAAACGAAATTTTTATTTCATTATAGCAACGATATTTTTTTTCGAAAATAAATCAACATTTCACGTCACTATTTTAATGTGTAAATACGGTCACACAGCTTGCCACTACGATGTGTAAATAAGATAGCATTATACACTAATAAATAGGTGCGACAGGGAGAGCATTTCATATTAACTACACACAAAGGATTGACTTGATAAACGAATTATCATCTCATTATCACAAAATACAATGCGATATAAAATATAGTGCATATTTTAGTTTACACAAATTGGTGTCCGCGACTTTTTTCTTTCCAAGATCGTTTAGAAAATGAATTTTTGTAATTAGTTCGTAATTACTACCTAACCAAAACTACCATTATAAGATACGTGTATTAAATTTTGTTGCTACTGCTGAGCCCCTATGAAAAAACGTAATGGTCCGTAATGTATCTACTGAAGTCTCCTATTTACTAGAAAATGATTTTTTTTTTCGAATTGACTACGCTAGGCCAATAGGCCTAGCCTTAACAGCTTCACCGGACTACACCAGTAAATGTGTGGTTGAAATTGATTTATCCGTTTTGGATATTACCTTGAACAAACAACAAACACTGTCAATATTATATAGTTGGGCCTTAATAAATAAATTTCCCGGCAAATGCATTTTTTAATATCATATGTTTTTCGGAAATAAACTCGTATTTCACAGTCGAAGAAAACCACTATTTATAAATAAGCATTATGCATGTTATAAGATTTCAATTTATGAAATATATTTTTGTGTAATACATATTCACGGTGCTGATATTAAACTGAATAAACCAATTGTTATAAATAGGTAGCTTCTCAGGAAGACATCCCTTCGTTAAAGATAATAAGCATATAACATATATTGAATAAAATAAGACAATTTCCAATATCTTGTTTCATTTTAATAGAAATGCAAAATGAACATTTCGTTTGACTACATTGATTACAAGTGTAAGAAAAGCAATAGTTAAATAATTCGAATATTCTGCTTACCTACATTCTGATATTATCATGTAACATACTAGATAATGCCTGCAACTTCCTACGCGTTAATAAAATTAAAATATAGAGAACAGCTTTTTATGAGTGAAAGAATTTTCACAATCGGATAACTAATTTCATATATTGCCTAGTACATACATAATTTTTACCACATTTAATAATAGTATACACTCATTAAAATTTACTTTTGAACAAAAATGTTGTACGAAAGGTGAATACCATACAAGAGTATTTTATTTTCATTATTATTTTAGACAGACGAACGCGTTCTCATTATGTGGCTTACGATGAAATGATTACGATCACTATGCTTTTGACTTAAAGTCTAGAATTCGATGTACTCTAATATCTGCACCGATTACAAACTTCACCTACTTTCATAAAATATACTAAACCTTCATGTCAATCTGTCCTACGCGATTTTTACTACGTCACATAATCTAAACTACTACATACACGCCTACTTGGTTATTATTAAACTGGCTATAAACTGTTACACTATCTTTACATATAGTTGGACGAAGAACATACTATTTATTACTCTACAACACACGTAATATCCAAATATTCTATTATTTCACAGTTTTATTATCATTTCCAAGATAAAACTATAGATTTCCAATTCACTTGTCACTTCGGCTTACAACAATATAGGTAGGTACTGCGCATTCTAGTTTGACAATCATCGTTCCGTCGTGCTAAAAACAACTTTCCGTGACTAGCCACTTTGGTAAAAAGAGGTCGTGAAATATTAACATTTCCTATAGAACTCCTTTCTGGCCAACGTTATGTAAACTTATTCGAGATGTATATAACTATATTAAAATTATACTGGGAAGTAAAACAACGGCTATCGTACGCTATTCTGTGGCGACGCTCTGCAAGCGAATGATTTTTGGGCTGCCTCTTGGTACTTTGTTAACGCTGCGACGGGACGGAGGGGCGCGGTCCACGGACTCGCCTCGCTTTGCAACTTGCCCGCTTGGTTTAGTAGTCGGCGCTGAGTCCCGGACGATGCGAACAAAGAATATACAACAGCCTGTACAAATTTATCAAAGTATCTTGAAGCTGCTCAAAATGTATAAAACCATATTTGTGTTATGTCGAGTATAGAAATAATTACATATTTGTTATAGACAGAACAGGTTAGTAAAATTTTATAACTTCATTGGAATTGCGTTGCGTACCCAGTTCGACCATACGTAATGGCTAATGGCGTCGGTTTGCTCGTGGCGGAATGAAAATGTGTTTGATATATCAGTGACCGCGACACAATGTAGAATGTACAATTATTATATCATCAGATCAAAATGAAATTCTGTTGTTCAACGCGTTTCGTAAGGGCTTATAATTTCTCCATCTTTTTATGTCTATATTACAATGACGATATGACGACATGTAGGTATTTATTGCAATGAATAGCTATAATTTTTTTTTTCAATTATTTTAATCGCTCTCAAATAATTAGATGACTTTGCAATTGGTTCTAGTTGTTTTAATATATTTCTTTATAATTCATTAGCTGCTCAAACGGACTGACAACATTTGCTACGGCTATCTAATAAAATGTCTTCAAATCAGAGGTATGTCTGTGGCGAATTTGCTATGAAAAATTTAATTTGGTTTATGTTGTAATTAGTTATTTTTATTTTCAAAACACGTGTTAGTGTCATCCACGTATATTTGAATTTATAATTTAGAAATCTGTAACTAAATTTAGATATAAGTTTCAAAAACAAAAATACACTAATATAATTAAAACATAAATTGCATAATATAAAAACTATAGGTAAAACTTTATGTTAATAAATTAAAAGAAATTGTAAAAAAAATTATAACAATATCAATACTTCCCAAAAGGCTATTTAAATGAAGTGAGTTATTGAATTGATTTATATTACGATCAGTACGGGTCGCCATTTTGTGTAGTTCATTTACCAGCACGACACGAGTCTGTAGGTACGCGGACAGACGTGCGGAACGTAAGCGCTGCGTTGTGGCCTTCATAATGAGACGAATAGAAAAAGTCAAAATACAGGAGGCGTAAAACAAAAAATCTGTGTAAATAATGGCTAAAACTAAATATACCTATTTGAAGTGTTCAGTGACGTACTTTTAAATATTCATTGTTTCTAATGCTGTACTAATTTTTAAAAGGTGGGTGTGAAAGTGAAAAAATGTTTCTTATTTTTTTTTCAATTCTTTTCGTCCATATTACTCTATATATTGACTTATAACGACAACCTACAAACCGAGTATTTTTACGACTTTGATAGTAGGGTTAGGTTCTGTTCTACAAAGTGTTGCAAAAGTATAAATGCATAAAGATACCAAAAAAAGTGCTGTATTTTTATTGGTAGGTTTATGTTAGACTCTTGAACGATACTATATATTATTGATTTATCAGAGAATATTATTATTTCAATTGAACGTAATTTTTTAAGATTAATTTTCAATATAAAATTATGATGCGTTCGTCGTTGATGACTTTAGTTATTTCGTATATTTAAAATGGTCTTTTGTATTTATACAAAGTTTGTCAACGTTTAGCGGTATATTGTCTGTGGTTTAGTATGCAGATCTATTTATAGTGTTTCTACATATCCGAGAATTGCGATAAAGGCTATGGACGGAAACTCGATTGGTCATGTTCTTAGTACGTAAACTTGGGTTATTTTCATTCATTCCGTAACTGTGCTGACGTTTTATTTAATACGGATGATTATTTTGTGCCCGAGAAATTTGGAATACATTTTAAATGTGAATTTTCCTAAATTGAAACTTCGCGTCTTCTAAACTGTTATGCATTAATTAATAACCTTACACTGTTGAAGAACAAAAGCAGTTTTGATTTAAATTATCTTGATCATAGAAGAGCTAGAGGAACGTACTGCGGATTGCCAAAGTCAATAGAATAATAAGAACCGATATGCCAAAAAAAATGTTGGTTGTTTGGTGGGGTTTACATCTAGCAGTGGACGTCTTTAGTCTAATATAGTGATCATATCGTAGAATATTCGTTATTTGATACAAGATTTCAGAGCAAAACGATACTTAATATGCTTTTTAATAAAAACTTAATTTTCAAAACCGCCATTATACTGCAGATTTCACATGCAGCTTCAACAAAATATTTACAACTAGCTTCTGTCCGCGACTTCGGTTCGCGTGGTGGTAGTTACGTTAGGCTAACTAACACTCAGCGGAAGCTCTCAAAAGGAAAAAAAACACCGATTTTGAAACATTTTTCATTGGTGTTCCGCTCCTATTTGTCTTAGCGGGACGATATATAGCCTATAGCCTTCCTCGATAAATGAGCTCTCTAACACTGAATATTTCAAATCTGACCAGTAGTTTCTGAGATTACCCCCTACAAACTCACAACTTTACCTCTTTATAATAAAAAAATATGCATAGATAAAAAATATGGGCAAACCATTCTCAACGTGTCTACGTGTAAATTTGCCACGAAACTTTATAATTTTATTATTTTTCTAAAGCATAGCTAGTGGCATACTAAATTATAATTTAGATAAAATGGCTGCCGTCTGTTAATAGTGCTATGGACATAGACGAGACTTCGCCATCCTAATCTAAGATAAAATAATTTATTTATCATAATTTTATCTAAGTACAACATTCACTTTTCTATTATTGTAATTTGAACGATTAACGTTGTATTTGTACTAAACATAAAACCAATTCTGTATATTTTATGTTGTTAGTGCTGGCAGTACAATTATGACAAGTTGTGAGTGAAGTTGGCGAGGACGCTATTGCCTTCCGTTTAAAATGCATACTAATCAATATTTCCATTTTGATGCTTGCAATACCGGGAACGTTCAATCCTACACTCCTTGCTACTCGCTAGCCATTTTTGTTTTGTTTTCGAATTGGTGTCCGTACGTCGTACCCGACAACAATGAATCCTAAAGTCTTAACATTTTCGAACGTTCTCGATGTATCACGTAGTTTTAAACGTACTTCGACTCATACGTTAGTAGTGTTAGAACAATATTGACAAAACGGTAAGTGCAACTTTGATTTTGTCGTAAATTCGTAAAAACCATCTACAATAAATTGTAATGGAGGTTTGTGTCACTTTGAAAAATTTGTCGTTGTTACATTTATCTTCCTTTTACAATAATTTCCTGCATAAAGTAACCGATTTAATATTTATTATTAAGTGTTCATGTAAATTCTTGGGGTGAAGGTTTCGAGTTTTGTCGTGTTATCGATGATAAGCTGTCGTGTTTTGAGATCGCCGTTCAGCTGATGGTAGCGAAGAAAATCGGTTCCAAGTTTTTTATTCGTGACATCAGCAGTAATAAATTTCCATTTGTATGATCGACGTAGGTAGAGATGGAGTTCCAATAGTTTTTCGTCGTAAGGTGGTATAACAGTATTGTTGGCTGAAAAATAATAATTCTGTGTTCCTTTCGGTCGGTCCTGTCGGTACAAATAGACGGTAGTTATCTCTTAGTCCTCGATGCTGGATTCTTGGTTTTACTTAATGAGCACGTTGTAGTGAATCGCCTTGCGTTGATGCCAAATCGTCGATGGTACTTGCAATATGATGACTGGAAACGTGGTCTTGCGGGAATCTCGTGAGTGGGAGGGAGGGAGAATGCGATAATGACGTTGATACGTGCAGTTCGGTGGAGTTTGCCTAAGGCACACAGCCTTCTTTTCGGCAATTTCAAGTTTAAGATTCTTGATATCTTCCAACATAGCATTATAGCTTTCGGCTTATGTTTTCAGGCTTGGAATAACCGTTTCGTGACTTGGTATCGTCCTTCCTGTGTTCTTGCCATGGCTCACCACGATAGGATACCTGGCTCTGACCCAGTAAGCTTGGGTTCGATTTACAGTATCGGAACTAAAGGTCCTACAGGTAAAATGCTGGTGCCAAGCATTTTATTCTTCGGCTGCTTATAAAACAGTTAGTCGAGCTGTCAGGGCCCATTGTTTTGGATAATCAGGATTAGTATCTATAGTCACTTGGCAACAGATTCTCAACATAAGTATAGCATAAGGGCAAATGCCCTATCACCATGCAAAAATGCATGATTACCAACTATTATTTAAATTATTTTTAGGTTATTGCGAATTCAGGAAGTTTAATATTTTTGTGACCCTTTCCTATTTTTTCTTTTTAGGTTATTGCGAATTTAGGAATTTTAATATTTTTGTGACCCTTTCCTATTTTTTCTTTTTAGGTCATTGCGAATTTAGGAATTTTAATATTTTTGTGACCCTTTCCTATTTTTTCCTGAAATAGTGTAAAAGCTATCGAAAATTTCCAAAAATTAGCAAATCCTATTATTACTGTCCAAATAGTAAAGGATAAGTTACAAATGTATTTTTTATATCATACTTTTGCAGAAATATCGAGATATATTTTATTATATTTTTTTCCATTCATTAGGAACTTACAAAAAAACTTTAGTGTGTGTTTGTTGTTTCTTATAAATTATTGGTACCTTAATTTTTGGTGTATATAATAAAAATATTTTAGTAATGTATCGTTTTATACTGAAGAATTTTTTTTTAAATTTCGAATTTGCTTCTGCAAGTTTGCATGTTTTTAATAAATGCCACGTCAAACTTCTGAATTTTAATTTATGTTGAGATCGTAACGATCTTTTGTAAAAATCATTACATATTATATAACACAGTTCGTTGCCACGTCTGTCTGTCTGTTCGCAACGAATCACAGTTATTTTATCATTAGGTCAGAACAAAGTCCGCCGGGCCCGCCAGTTAATACTAATTCTAAAGTTACACCAAACTCAAACAAAATCGTGTCAATAAGGTTAGGTACACATTTTAACTTTTGCACTATTATGTTTTTTAAAACTCATTGTTTTGTAAATATATATATTTTTTAATATTTCTTAAATGGCCGATTGAAAATTTTCATTTGTTGTAAAGTGATTTTTGTAGTAGATTAAATTGTATGCAACCTTAAGGACGTTCACGGAATAGGCAAGTCGAGGTTTTTTTTCCGAACTGACTACGCTATTGACCAAGCAAGGTCTTAACAGCTTCACTGGACTATTAAGGCGAACGCTTAAGGCACTCCGGCGATTTTATTTTGACAACTAGCTCAAGGGTGCACGGCACACCTCGGCTTGGGCTGTTCCCTGATACATGCAATTCGCGACCTATCTGAGCTAAGCTAAGCTAACTATTCATACATATATGAGTTGTTGAAACATATATGTGTACCAAGCATACATACCTCAACAACTCTTATATATATTTCGTATCGGATAATATTCGAAACAAATAGTTTAGAAAGTTTGATAAGGAAAAAATAAATAAAACCCTTCCCCTTCACGTGTAAGCGTGTATGCGTGCACGTGTGTGGTGGTGATATGTGTAATGTTGTCGCAGTGATGTAAGATTTTGTGTCACTGTATCGCGCGAGCAGCGTACTCAAGGGCTCCACGCCGAGGGAACGGACCTAGGCTTGAGCTGCTGTCGAGGGGGTAGGCAAGTCGAGGTAGTCGGATGATATGATCAGGTAACTTTCGACCTGATGTTTGTTTGTTCGCGCTTTGGTTGTACCTATGAGGCAATTTTCGATATTCACTTATACTAAATTGAATTTATCCTTCACATAGATGGTTGACATTATTGCCCGGTCAAACGGTGTGACGGTATCTTAACTCTACCCATCCCATATGTTCTTGATGGTTTGTTGTATGTACGCAAAACCTAGATAAACTAAAAGACCGACATAATCCTAATACTAGAAACAATGATAAATCAGTTATCCCTTGTTTGAGGCTTACTATTTCCAGTAACTGTTGTTTTAGGTTATTAGGTAGGTTTTATAACGAAGTCTCAAAGTCGATTTGCCGGATAGTAAGTTCAAGCACCATGTCAAGCGGGCTTTAATGTCTAAATGTATGGTGGATTAATGAACGATGGTGATGTCTGGAAATCTACAAGTGTGTAACACCCATCGTTTTACGTGTCACGCTGGAATGTAACTAGATAAGTGTTTTGCCTTGTTTTTATCCATAGCAGCGAAAAAAAAATTCTTTCTAAATCAGTGACATATAGTCCGAGTCATCGTTTATGACCGCTCTGAATATAGTTATAAATTCGGTCTTGCGCATAGTACAGTCAAGAGGTTAAAACAAAACAAATTCAGAAAAATATTATAGGAATGTAGCATTTACGTTTATTAATATTTAATCTAGTCTCGATATTATACGTACCGTATGTCTTAATGAATTATGATTCAAGTAGATATTTGCTTGTTACATCGTTGCTACTTTGTTGCTGCTTTCAGAAGATTTTATGTATGTGAAATGAAAGTTTGATTCCGATTGTGTCGTCTTGTAAACGGTTTAATAGCTGGTTACGAAAACCTGTTTATATGAATTGAGCAGACATATACATACATACAAGCTATATAGATATATATAATATTTACAAATAATTAGAGATAAAAACGAAAAAACAATAAAAATTAAATCATTACGGGGGTAATTAACAGTAAAAACTAGAAACGTGGTCGACCTAGAGAAACCTGGCGAAGATCTGTGCTTGCAGAGTGTACGAAAATTGGCCTTCCTTGGAGTGAGGTGAAGCGTCAAGCGATTGACAGATCGAGATGGAGAAGCATTGTGTCTGCCCCGATAGTTTGGGGACATAGGATCTCAAGAGAGAGAGAGAAAACTACAAATGGACGAGCTCAATGATAAAGTAATAGATAAAGCTAAAATATTAACAGTTCAACCCATCATGTCTTTGTCAATTATAATTAAATCCAAATAACATTTAATCACCTGGTTTGTGAGTTTTGGGTGATCGTTTGCTTTAATTGCATAATCCCCTTTATGCAGTATTTATTGATATCTGTGGTATATCTATAGTAGCATATATTGTGCAGATATTACGCGTGTTGCAATACCGTTATTGTGAATAAAATATATTCATAATAAATAAATAATTTGTTATAAAAATAAAATAAACAACGCTTTTAATAGAAACAATATTTTTCGAAGTGGATGGGTCTTCTAATAATGACAAATATTCAAGAAAAAGAAGACGACGAAAATAGCAATAATATGTATTAACAACAACAGAACTAAATTGACTTCTGAATGCGACAGTGCTGCAACTAGTAATGACAGGACTCATGTTTTTTTTTATACTACGGCGGTAGCAAACAAGCATGCGGGCCGCCTGATGAAAAGCGGTCACCGCAGCCTATGGACGCCTGTAACATCAGAAGCGTTACATGCGCGTTGCCGACCCTTAAGTAACCTATTTATTTTCCCCTTGAAGCACCCCATACTGTAGTCTCTAGGAAAAACTTCAGCAGGAAGCTCATTCCACAACCGGATCGCTCGTGGAAGGAAACCCCTTTGAAACCGAACCGTCCGAGACCATTTCGGTTCCAATGTATGAGGATGAATTCCCTGCCGACGACGAGCAGTGCGATGGTGGAAAGCAGCTACAGGCATAATGTTAAACAGTTCCTCGGAACACAACCCATTATACAAACGGTAGAACACACATAAAGAGGCGACGTCTCTCCGTAGATTTAGTGGTTCGATACCGTTTGTGAGCTTGGGATCGTCAACGATTCTCATAGCTCGTTTTTGCGCCGAGTCAAATGGTCCAAGCTGATATCCAGGTGCTCCCGCCCAGAGATGGCAACAGTATTCCATATGGGGTCGAACTTGCGTTTTGTATAGCAACAGTCTTTGCCCAGGGATGTGCCAACGTGGGCGAAATAGGGGGCCATGTACGCGCGCGGGCGAGCTTGCACCCCGTTTACTTCACTTCGTCCCTCTGATACCTAAATTTGTGTTCTGCGCATCTACTTCAGAGCGGATAAAATATTTGACGTTGGCTATACTTTGACAATGTCAACTACCTACACAATATCTATATTCATCTTCCGTACGGTCAATACTGGTATAAGTGCATCTTACTACTGTCCCAGCATCGAGGTCTACATCACAGTAATGTGTGTGATAACAGTTTGTAAACAAATTTTCAAGATAACTGCAGAATATATTTTCAATAATATTATGGGAGTTTTCATGTTTATTCGCATGTGTGAACTGTACTGCGCATTCGTGAACCATACTGCGCAGGTACAAACTACTGCGCAAGAGCGAACCGTACTGTGCATGCGTGAATTTTACTGCACATGCGCGATATGTATTGTTCAGACGCGAACTGTACCCCGTAGAAGCGGTTGCCGTTACTAGTCTGAGGAACGCCTTAATGACATTCATGTTTCGAAAAATGTCATGAGTTTCCTCCTACATAATATAATATCTTCTGTATGCCGCCATCGTCACCATTTTTGGAATTCCATCAAGAAGTGAAGAATTGCTTATATCCGTATATTATTTTATATCCATAAATCATATATTAGGAATATTTCTTAAGAATCGTAATAACATTTATTATTGTTAAGTCAATTAGCAACGTTATAAACGTTGGACGAAAACCAGTGAGTAATTAACCTGAGAAGTGTGTACGAAAACAGTGGCACAATAGAATGCGTAGTTGAAAGTACCGAGAAAACTCTGGAATTGTGAATCCTGAAAATAAAAACCGAAAAATCTCTCGCCGGGAAGTCTAAAGTTTGCTCAAACAGAACATATAAATAGCCTACCAAAGCTTAAGCCTAAAGAAAAATTGTAAAGCTAAAAGATCCTATCAGACTTCGTAACTATATATAATAACCATAAACATATAGTGGTACAACAAAATAATCCCAAGGAGGGTTGATGTCAGGCAGGCGGCCGATCGTAAAAATTAAGCCGAATCATATACCACAACATGACGAACATGTTGTACCGACCCTACTTAGGTGGGATAAGGGTAACAAGAAGAAGAAGAAGGTGATGTCTGGAAATGACGCCGTTTTTTGTACATCCACCAAAAACGAATGTAACTATCTGTTTGTAAACATATGTATCATAAAAACTAAACCAGATCAAGTTTTTTGTCGTTCGACTCGAATGTTTTCCAAACGGTAGGTAGTTTTGACGTTCATAAGCAGGCGCTTATGTAGACTCATAGGACCTAAATTGAATGAAGTGTTTTTGATTTGATTTCAGGTATAGCTTATATACAATAATATATAATTGGACGTTTAATACCATCAATAACATTTAGTAGTTTGACTAAATGTGATTACAACCTCGCCTTCTAATATAAAGAAGTCATTGATAACAGATTATCATTCTGAGGCTAACAGTGCTTCAAAGAAAACGCTGCATATGATTGCATTAAGTTTTAATTGCTTGCTAAGTTTTGTATGTAAGTAAAATGTCAATGAAAACAACGAGTTCTAACGATGCATAATGGCGCAAGAGCAGAACCATTACAGTAATCGGTCGCTTCACGGACATTTAACCCATTAAGTTTGTAAAGGTTAGGGATAAGCGAGTCTCTTTTTAATATTCCTGAGGCAGGATGTTGCTATTGCTTCGTCCCTGCTAGAGTACACGTGTCGTTTTATAATACGTTGCTATGTAAGTTGCGTTAATAAATATTGTGTGGCAAATGCCTTGTCGATTTATTCCCATACCAGAGTAAAGCGATTCGCACAGAGCCATGTCCTTAAACTACAGATGTTAATGACGAATCAGTGGAAATGTACAACTTGGAATCATCAAAAAATAGTAGTTGTCGATTTAATTGACTAAATGAGTTGAGTTATTAATGTCAAATTTGGCAAGTGAAGAAACAAAGGAGATGCCGTATGGTATTGCATTGGTAACATTCTACGCGCCTTTGTTGCACCCTATACGCGATGATGAAACTCTATGTAAGCATCGGAAGAAGTTGTAGATGTAAGATGTACCCGATCGAGTTTCTTGCCGGTTCTTCTCGATGACTGGGTTGTTTTCCGGACCGGTGGTAGTTTTGACGTTCATAAGGATCTTATTAGGGCATAAATTGAATAAAGTATTTTCGATTTGATTTGGAAACGTTTGTTGGTGTGATTGAATACACAATTGGAAGCTAAACAGTGTTATTATATTTCTCTCACGAAAATGTCATTGGAAGCGGCCGTTTAACTGCACTTCAATTACCTTTTTTTACAAAAGAAGAACCAGCGATCGACTTATAGCCGGTAGTCCGTTGAAGCTGTTAAGACATTGCTTGGTCAATAGCGTAGTCAGTTCGAAAAAAAGAGAAAAAAAAAGGACTTATAGCTGCTATTGGTAGTGATACCAGTGATTTTGATTTATATAGATTTACTAGCGGACCTGGCGGACGTTGTCCTGCTTTGATAATTAAAAAAATCCTAATGTCAACCGCAACGCCACCTACCCGGTCCAATTGTGAATCTAAACCATTCTCGGATCCACTGGAACACGCACACAAAGTTTTATTAAAATCGGTCCAGCCGGTTAGGAGGAGTTCAGTGACATACACACGCACAGAAGAAATTTATATATAAAGATAACAGCTATAGGATATTTCTACAAACGAATTAAATTAATTACACTTACGTTACACATGATACTATGATCTTATCTTCTATGTATACAGATGTTAACAATTATGTAAGCGAATCACTTGAAAACGTCCACATTTATTTGTTATAACGCTTTTTTTTTGTTGTAATCGTCAAGACACGGTTTCGATGGGAGTTTTTTTTTGTTGTAATCGTCAAGACACGGTTTCGATGGGAGTTTTTTTTGGTGTAATCGTCAAGACACGGTTTCGATGGGAGTTTTTGGCGGGATCTTGGAATGTCACGTAGTGGATTTTATATTTTATTCATAATCTTGTGTTATTTGGCTCTATACTTTGTAATTTCGGCGGTGTTTTACGTAGTATAGTTCGGTTATTGTGCACAAGTGATGGAAAATAATACTACGGAGCATGAATTCTTACTTGCCACAAAAACTCCCTGGAAAGTTCTAACAAGACAGCCGCCATCTTGTTAGTTCATTTAAATATCGCAAGAAACTTGTATTATCATTTAACCTATTCGACAATGGAGGTAATAATGAAAAAAAGAAAGAATGAGCAAGGAGATAGCGAGATGTTTAAATATATTGACAAAATTGACGTACAATGGTCCAATTTCCATTTTATTTCCTTACAAGGTTGTAATGTAAAGAAAAGAATTGGTTGAATTTTTTTTCTTTGTAATAAAAATATTTAACGCAATCATTTAGATTGGTCCGGTATTTGTAGTGGTAAAAAAAAATTCTTGAACACTATTAAATATATTACCTAACAGTGTAGTTTGTTTAGTGCCAAGTAGTAGTAGTCCGGTGAAGCTGTGAAGACCCTGCCGGGTCAATAGCGTAGTCAGTTCGAGAAAAAAAAAAGCATTTAGTGCCATATTTTGTTTAATAATTTAAATAATAATTTTACCAATTAAAAGTTATTTTGGATAATATTATTAGACACCTTTCCCGATTTCTTATGGATAAATGTACCAATATCCCGTCAGAAGTATTTAAAAATCGCTATCGGTTTTTGGTGTTTTCATATTTACATTTTGAAGTCGTATCGAAGCTCTACGTAAGAATTTTCACACAAATAATTTTTTTTTTTTTTTAAATGATGTAATTGAATCGTATTAAGTTATTTAATTGGGTATGATTAATACTGCATTTGTCAGAATAAAGTCGCAATTGACCAAAGCCTGTATAGTGATTGGTTAAAATTTAAAATAATTACTATAGTATAATACTTATATCTATCATATAATATATATACTATACTTCTTATCCTTCCGAGATAGACATAACTATCGGATACTTTCTTGTAGGCGTTTTAGATGTACAATTCCATACTACAATATTTCTATATATCTTATAAGATTTATCCATGTAATTATGCGTTATCAATGTAAGCGGCTAAAAACTCCATACTATTTTATTAAAAATGTTTTTTTTTTATATATATATATATATTTATTTAACTGTTTTAGACGTTATTGCCTTTATGGCGGTTTCATTCCGGTCCCCTATCGCCATCTTTAAAATGTTTTACTTGTATCAAATATAAAGTTTATGTGTATGTAAGTCTTCTGGAACAAAATCTCTAAATAATAGTTAAAACTGTTTTAAAATTCGTTGGGTAAATTAGATGAACTAAGGTAACAAACAGACAGTCAAGAAAGTCTACTTTTTTCATAATATTTATTACCTTCATAAATTACCTTTCCGAGACCATTATTACACAAGTCTCAGTACAGTGAGTTATTTGACATAATTGTCTAGTAATCATCATTCCCAAGTTTCTGGGGACCTTTATTGACATTTGTAGTTGTGTTAGTTATTCACCTGATATTAGGAAATAGTTTGATGAAGCATCATTATTCTTAAATATGTTTATTCGACAAAAGTTACTATAAAGATGAATTTTAAAGAAAGAATCTGTGTCTGAAAGCCAAGGCTTTTTTATTACCTTCGCTGTAATATAATTTACGCAAAAGATACGTGTTGCTTCTAATATATTTATTAATTAATCAAATTTTATTTTAAAATGTACATAGAAGCAAGTTAATTATGCAATTAAGGAGTATATTAATTTACTATGCTTACGAGCTTTTTAATATAAAGATATTAATATACAATTAAATTGGTAAAATAGATTTATGATTAATTTTTGGTTATAAAATTAACGGATTTAGTATTTTTCAGACTACAAGATGGATGTAGATTACGATCACAAGTTCGAGGAGATGAAGAAGTACATCCCATTTTTGGACAACATGATCAAAAGGTTGGAGAGTACGGGATCTGGTACTTCGAATCCGCGGCAGGCTCAACTCGATAAGATTCGATCATTGCGTGATCTTCTCCAAGATAAAAAGAAAAGGTTTTTAATTATTGAATATTTCATTGAACATATGTTTTTGTCAGCTTTTTGATGTACCTTTGAAGTATGTTCTCTTATATTTCTTAATTAATTCTTTTCAGAATGAAAATGGAAAATTTACTGAAATGTGAACAAGTACTTGTCAATTTGTATGCGAAAGTTGAACAGGTTAGTATTTGCGATAAAACTATATAAAAACAATATTAATATACATTTGGTGTATCTCAAATGTTTATTTATGTGTTTCAGCGAGATCATTTGTCTGATAAGAGCATAGTAACAAGTTCACAAGGAAGAAAACTCCCAGATTTGGAAACGGTGCGGAACAAGCTTAAATGTGTCACAATGATGAATGCAACCGATGCAGACACGTTACCTGAAATCGCTAGGTCAAATGAAGTTGTCGAAATGTGCACACCAGGTAGTAAAGAACCGGCATTATTTCAAAGGAGGCCGAGTAGTACTTCACAATTACCGATGGATTCCTCGTCAATGAATACTAGAGATGGCACTATGATGTCTTCTCCACATTCGAATAGGCGTGGTTATACTCGTGTTTTGGTGTCTCCTGAAACCAGTAATCATCGATGGTCTTCAAATGAGTCAACATCGTCAAATAAACTTTTTTCTAGAAGATCTCCAAAAAATTCTCCTAGAAGGTCTTCTCCGTCATATAATAATAAAGATCGAAAAAAGACTTCTAAGAATGTCGGCCAAAAAGCAAAGAAGAATGATTTAAATATAACTTTGAATGTACCAGAGGATAGTTTAAATTCATTAAACACAAAAGATATATTATCGAGAATAATTACATGCAGTAATGATGATGTAGATATTGAAACGTTGCGTGAATTAAGAACACAGATCCTTGGTGAATTAAAACAGACGGGAGCAAATGATGACATATCTGATTTAATATTGAAATCTTACAAAACTAAGAAACCCGGGGTTATGGAAGAAGTTGAGGAAGGAGAGCTTTCAGATAGTGAAAGTGAAGCTATAGAAAGTATATATGGCAGTCTTGTGGTTGTTGATAAAGAGAAGAGTAATATTGTAATAAAGGATACGACTGAGAAGGATCAACCTCGCAAAATACAAATTTGCCTTGTTATAAATTCAAAAGACGATAAAAATTCTGAGCAAACCGTAAAAGAGCCTCAGAACATTATTGACACATGTGATTTTGATTTGTCGAATGAAAACGATAAGATTATTGGAGAAACACTGGTTGAAAAAGTAGAGTCTGAGAAAATCAACACAAGTTGCGAAAAAAGCCTGACTAATAAAACAGAGCGTATTAAACAAAGTAAGCAAGAACATAATCGAACTCATGAAGATGACAAAGACGGTTTTAAACCTCATAATATTAAACAACAAGTTTTAGAAACTTTGGAATGTGGCAAAATTGAAGAAAGTGATACTGATAAAAATGTTACTAATGTTGATATTAAACAAAATATAAATGACAATAAAATAAAAACCGTAAAAAATAATAAAGAGAATAATTCATCCTGTGAAGCGATTGAATATCAAAGTCAAAATGAAGGTCATATCGAACCCACTGCATTCAAAGCTAACTTTTACAAACCCATAGTTAATGATGAAGGACCTAATAAAGACGTTACAATAACTATCGAAAAGTTAAATGAAAAACAAGTATGCTTATCACAATCTAAAAAAAGCACTATTGTTCAAAAACCTGTAACACCAACAAAGAATAATGATAACTGTGATACTACAATAATAGAGCATAAAGAGAAAGATGTGAACTTGCCTTTTTTAAATGAACCTTCTGTTGCCAACAGTATTGAGAAGGAAGTAGTTTCGCAAATTGATATACTTCAAGCTTTAAAAAATGAAATCTTAAATGAAAATATTGATATACCAGGTTCTGAAACAAGTACACCACCATTGCATCAACCAAAAATTGTTAAAGTGGCTAGCGCTCAAAAAATTACCCCAAATAGAATATCAATAGAAAAGTATAAAGAAAAAACTGCGTCATCACCACTCTTCATAAATAATAATCGATTTTCGAAACGCTCTAAAGAAGACTCTGTTAAGAAACAAAGCATTAAATTAACCGAGAAAGAATGTGAAAGGTTTAATTTTACTTCGAATATTGGTTTAGATATAAGTTCTGAAGAAGAAGTTGATAAAAACAGTGACACGCTTGATAATCTTTATGATGATCTCGCTCCTAAATCACCTGACTTGGATGACTCAAATGAGATGTTAAAAGCGTCTCCAGTTATTATTCCTGTAGAACCTGTTAAAGCTATTGTAGTTAATTCTAAAGCTGATGTCGATATGAGAACATTTGTGCCAAATGTATCATCTGATGTTAATTCTTCTAAAGTTAATGTTAATTCATCCGATGAAAATCAACAAGAGAGTCTAATTAATGCGACAAAATTCGACAAGAAAGAAGGTTATGCTGAGAAATCTAAATTACTGGACCCTCGTATCAGGAGAGATAATTTACAGCCTAGTAGTGTTGAAAAGGTATCAGTACCATCAACAAATGCAGAAAGAATACCAAAATCAACAACTTTTTCTAATATTAGTACTGGTAACTTGACTCCAAATACAAGTGCGAACATTACACCAAATTTAACACCCAATATTAGGCCTCTAATGGATATAATAATGACTCCTAATTCTAAAACATACGAAAATACTCCTACACATCCATCATTCGATATCGAAGGCAATAACTCTAATAGTAAACATGTTTACGCACCATCTTTTTCGAATTTTGAATTTAATAGTACAAGGGAAAGCTCTGTTTCAAGAGAACCCAATTCCCAATGGGATTGTGAAAAAAATGGAAGAAGAAATTCACGGTGGGAAGATACTAATTGCAACGACCCGTATAAGAATGATAATGTTAATAAAGGTCCAGTTATTGACAGGTACAAGATCGATAGAAGAGAAGATAATCCTAGAATGGATTGCCCTCAAACGCCTATGCCTTCATTTGGTTGGACAGATTCTTCAACTTCACCAAATGTTTTTAACATGTTAGATTCCCCAATGACACCAAATAATTGTTTTGGGAGAATAGATTGTCCAAGTACTCCGAGCCACCCCTTTGGCACATCAGAATGTCCATTGACGCCTAGTCATCCTTTTGGTAGAATTGACTGTTCTACAACACATCATCTAGGGAGAATTGATTGTCCGGTAACACCAAGCCATCCATTTGGAAGATTGGACTGTCCGCCGACTCCCAGTCATATGTTTGGTCAATCAGAGTGTCCTCCGACCCCTGTTTATCCATTTGGACAATCTGAGTGTCCTTCAACTCCAGTTTATCTATTTGGACAATCTGAGTGCCCACCAACACCTGTCTATCCATTCGGTAGAGCTGATTGTCCACCAACACCTAGTCATCCTTTTGGGCGATATGAAGGAAGTCAAACACCCAATCATTCTTTTGGTAGAACAGACTTTTCTCAGAATACTTTAAATCGAAAAATGTCCTATAAAGATCCAAGATTAAACAAAAGCTTAGATTGTGATCAAGGACGACATTCTGCTGAAAAAGAGCGTCGATATTACAGTGATCGTGATTTCAAACGTGGAACTTCCTACAATTCTCACAAAAGACCCTATAGTAATTCACAGTCTTATGGCAAATACGATAGGGAGCACAGTATTGGAAGAAATGATTATAACACGTACTACTCCAATGAGCAAAGTGGAAGCCGATTTTATCGAGAGACTCGAAGAGAGCCAAATCGTGATTCAAATCGTCGGTATAATGAGCGTGATGCGCGTTATAATCATGATAGTAGATCTCTTTATAGAGATACAGAAACGAGAAATTACCGAGACAAGAGCGTTGGACGTCTTTCATCGAATGAAGAAAATTATAAATCCATGAATAAAAGTAAAAATGTTAGTATACATAATACATGTGAAACAAATGTTGATAAAACTTTGTCGATTAAATCTCACGCAGGACGTTCCTTTGTAATCGATACCAGTGTCAATTCTACATTTCAAGATTTAATACAGAAAAAGGAGACTCAAAGTTTTGACTACACATTTGATGCACACAGAAAACGTGCCTCCAGTGTGGGTCGGTCATTAGTTCGTGAATCGAGTGTTAGTAGAACGGTATTATATGACTCAAAATCAAAAGGTACAAGTGATAGATCGGTTGAAAATAATAAAAATAACCGTTACGTACGTGCTCGTAGTCTGGGTAGAGAGTTAGGTAGTAACTTAAATCAAAAAAGTTTTCAAGACATTAAAGATGATTTTAAAAGATATAAATCTCAGATTGATACGAAATTATCTAATAATATTGATAATCATATCAAACATAAAAAGGATAAAAGTAGGTTAAAATGTAGTAATATTGAAAATAAATCATACACGGGTGAGTCACGAAATAAAAAAGATATAAATGAAACATATAATAAGGATGAAGGACGGTCTGAAAGTAAAATAAAAAGTCAATATATTCCTCGTAAAAATTATCGTGATCCACGAATGCGCGGTGAAATTGATAAGAAAGCTAAAACTCAAAATATTGATAAAAGTCGTCGTGATGAAAGGAGTTCCGGTATTGTTTACTCAAATGATAATATAGCAAAGGGAACAATTCTAGGCTCTGGGTTTGGAGTAAAAAACTATAAAATACCAAAAATAAAGCGAGTAACAACGGAAATTGATGAAAAAGAGTTGAAAGTAGATGAAAAATTAGTAGATACAAAAACTACGGAGAACGCAGATGTAGACCTGGATAAAACTAATGATCAAAGTAGTGAAACTGAACTGAGTAAAGTCGATGAAAACTCAACGAGAAGAGTTACAAGATCTAGTAGTAAAATTAGTACCACGAAATCCGTTGATGAAGTATCTGTAAAAACAAGGAGAGCTAAAAAACCGTTGGTCTACGAATCAGAATCAGAAACTGAAAACTTGGTAAATGAAAAGGACTGTGATAAAATATTGTCTCAAGAAACTACACTGATATCGCGAAATCAGAATACTGACAAAAATACAAATAAAAAATGTGATTTGAATTCTGTTTTTTGTTTAGAAGATTTAGACGTTTTTTCTGATAATATTGTGTCAGATCCTGTTATAGATAATATAAATGCATTAATAGCAGATCTCGATAATGATATTGATACTTCTAAAAATGATCTATGTGATGGTTTCACTCAGGATGATACTTTCCAAAGTATGTTGAATATTATGGACAGCTCTGAGACTTTAGATCAGATGAGCAAAAAGTCCATCGATAATATAAACGAGGTAATTAATGATGAATTGAATAAAGTCCATGAGATTGAAAAAGAAGTAAATGAAGCTACAATGCTACAAGCAAATAAGCCTTACGAAAGTTTTAATACAGAAACTCCTGAAACTGAAGATGCGTCGAAAGAAAAAGTAAACAATCTCAGTAATGAATCATTAAATGTAACACATAATGTTAAAAACAAATCACCTGATCTAGAAATATGCGAAAGTACACAGGATATGTCTAATCTAGCATTAAAGAGTATCAACAGTGAAGTTATTGTATCTACAACAGACATTGATGTGGAAAGCTTAAAAGTTGTCGAAGATAAAAATATTGTTATTGGTACTGATGAAGAGAATAATGATCGTTGCTCTACTCCTGACAGTACTATCAACATGAATGAAGATGTTCTTACGAAATCTGAACGTAAAACTGAACCAGATAGTACTAACGAGCAAAAAAGTGATTTGAATTCTGATATAAGAAATGATTTGAATACAGACGTAACATCAACAAATACAACTTGTGATCTACATCCTACAGATAATATAAAACCTTGCTCATCGCAACAATTAGTTCCTGCAATAGATTCTATAGGTACTCTTTTGTCTATGTTGCAAGATAAGTCAAAAATAAAAGAGCTTGTTTCCATGTTGGGAGGGAAAAGTGGTGAAAATGAAAAGATTATGAAAAAATTGGAGAAACTTAGTGAAATAGTATCAGACGATGAAGATATCAATGATGAGGTGGAAAGTAAAATGAAAGATGATGTAGAGATTGGTATAAAAGACAATACTACTACCAATGTTGTAAGTCTTTCCGAAACTATTATTAGGGAATCTGAAACAAATGAAGTTCAGGAATCTGAAAAAAATGAAGAAAGTATGGTGATGAAAATAACTAATGAAGAGGACAAACTTATTGTAGAAAGTGCTTTAGAAGCAAACCTAGAAAAGGAAACAGGGTTTGATTGCCTCCTTACTTCTGTGAATAGCAATGTCAGCAAAGATATCAATCTAGTTACAATGTTAAAAGATACAATAAAAGATAGCAATGAAGAAGAATCAACACATTTAGAAGAACAGATAAGTAAGTACACAGAACCAGAAAAAACGGATAAAGCAGAAGAACACGATAAAATTGAACTGAACACTAGCGCTGAAGTAGACACTGACAAAATACCGAAAAGAAACACCCCGCCGGTAAAAAAAACTATTAAAAAAAACAAACGAAAATTTAATAAAAAAAACAAAATTAATCGAATCACCCGAACTACGGCAGCAAACGCGAAACCTGAAAACAATACAAGTAAGAAAAAACCATCTCGAGAATTATTGCAGCTTCAGGAGGATATTAAAGAAATGTTTTTAAACGATGAAATTTTGCATAGTACTGGCATTAGAATGTGTCGATTAGCCAAAATGGTCGATGAAAAAACTGTTCAAAAGGAAGAAATCCCAATACAGGACCCAAAACCGGTAGTTGTATTAAAAAAGTGCAAAGAAATTGAAAAACGTGATAACATTGATAAATCTATCAAAAAGAAGCCTGGACCGAAAGGTAAATTGAAAGTGTTGGATAACAACGTAAACGTTGACCCAGACTATAAAAATAAAGCACAAACTACTTTAAAAAATAAAGTAACACAGAAAAATAAGAGTAAATTCACTCAGAAACAAACAGATTTGGACCCATATGCGTTTGAATCAGACTCTGTTGATACGACTTTGAATGAAAGTAAGGATGAATCTGACCATTCGTCAGATTCTGAAAGCACTTCTTTGAATTCATCCTTTAGTAGCAATGAACTACTGGCTGATATGACGAAGACCCCAAAACGAAAACGACGGAACAATGCTTGGCAGTCAGGTATAATAAAACCGAAGAACAGAAAGAAAAAAGTTCAACCGGATTTGCCCAAAGATAATGAATTATCTCAGTCGGATACAGTTACACCAGATATGGAGTGTTTTACAGATAAGTTATATTGTTTCGAAAAAAATGTCTCGAATTACTCTTGCCGACTGTGTGTGTACTCTGGTAACGACATCGTTCATCATTACAAAAAAAATCATCCACACGTTGAGATACCTCTATCACGCATGAATCCTACGATAGCCAAAGAGACGATTGAACAATGTAAAAAAATGGATTTCAGAGTTATTGGAATAACTCCTACGGATAAATATGTGTGCCGATTTTGTTATAAAGAATTCGGTAAAGGAAAAAACGTGATGGAATCTTTCTTTTGGCATATCGTTAGCATGCATACTGGCGAGTATAAGCATAGTTGTACAGAATGTGAAAATGCTTCCAACTGTTTGGATCTAGATATTCCACCGCCACCAAAAGATATGAAAGGGCAATTGATTGGTTATATTTGTAAGAAGTGTAATTTTACACAGATATCAATAGAAAATCTCAAGAGACACGTCATCGTTCGTCATAATGATGAAAAAACAGAAGTGTATAAAATAAATTTGGCTGTTATGCAGAAAAAGTTCCTCAAATCTTTGATAAATCAAGAAAATTCAGAACCTCAGCGAGTAACACGAAGTTCCTTAACAAATCGCCAAATCAGTGATATTGTAAACGACGAAAGTGACGATAATGACGACACTAATAATGAAAGTTCGTCAGTATTGGGATCACATGATGAGTCTCCTGAAAGACAAACTCCAGATATACCTCATGCTAAATCTAAAATCACTTTTGAAATGGAGAACAATGTTAATGAAGCATCAAATATAGATAATAATGAGTTGTTAGGTAACGTCAAACAAGAAGAGGAACCTGACTATGTTGAAACAGAAAGCGATCAAACAAATTTGGATAAAGACGCTGACATTGAATTAAATCAAAAACCAAATACTTCAAACAGAGCATGTTCCCCTGAAGTTACTCCTCATACTAATGATATTGTCGAGAGTGCGCATTTTAAAATTAACTACCAAAGTTCTGGAACAAAAGAATACGTCTGTTGTATAAATGGCCAAGATAATCATTACAAAACTAGCCTATTGATATCCATGAAGAAACATATACAGACAAAACACACGGAAATTTGGGAAGGGTACTGCATCATATGTAAAGTTATTGTGACATCCCAAGGCAGACATTCCTTCAAAGATTGCCTGCAACATATGCTCGACAAGCATATGGACGAATTTCCCATTTTGGATAACTCAACCGAAATAGTTTTTACTCAAACATCCACTGATGTTGAGGATACACTACCGAAATCATATATTAACGTACGACCATTGGCACAATTAATCACTAACCCCGATGTCCCAGTTCCATTAGACACGCCAGTATCTTACCCTAAAATCGACAGTGTCGTCAGCGTAAGTTCTGTTATGGAACTACCGCGGTCGAAGCCAAGCTATCCGAGGGTTAAGAAGCCTATAGAACCAGAAAAGCAATATAAATATGAAGAATGGCAAGCAGAAGTGATGTCAAAGAAACACCGCGTAGTGTTGGAAACAATGATGGCTCAGGATAAACTGGTTCAAATGTATAAGTGTGCCGGTCGGTTCTGTTCGTTTACAACTGATAACGCGGAAGGTGCGTTACTTCATGCATCGACTCACCAACGTATCGGCGGTGAGAACGCTTTCGTGTGCGCTTACTGCGATTTCGACACGTGTGGGAATGCGATCGACTTAGTAATGCACGTGTTCAAAGTACACGGACGGTGTCAGTATTCGTGCTCGCTCTGTTTCTATAGAGCGGCCGCGAGACAGTTAGTCGGCGCTCACGTAGAGAGGGTACATAACGAGAAGCCGAAGCTTGGTTCTGTACTTCGCACGAAGACATTTTCTGTGTCAGCCGTTGAAGATTCAGCTAATTTATTGTCAAGAGAAGATGCTGTGGAATACTACTATTGCGCTCACGGTCTCAGTGGAAGTATGCATCTTTTATGATTTTGTGGTATCATTTGATTCCGGAGAAGATGAAGTAATTAAAAAAAATTTTTTTTTAGGTAATCCGAGCGCGCGCTGTGTACACAAAAGCTACCTTGCTGATAAGCTTGTCGAGCATCTGGAAAACAAGCATGTGGCTCCACATCCTTGCACCGTATGTATCAATCAATCAATAAGTAGTTTAAATTCGTAATAAATGTTGATGGACTTTTCACTGTCATGTGGATCGATCCAGAAGACTGATATGTATAATACGTGCACATTACATTTAAAATAGGGAGAAGTACAGTCGTAATACTCTTTTAAACGCTTGCACTATTAACACTGTTTAAACCTTATGAGGTAGTAGTCCGGTGAAGCTGTTAAGACCCTGCTTGGTCAATAGTGTAGTCAGTTCGAAAAAAAAAACCTTATGAGGTATATCAAAATAACGTACTTACTAGAGAAATGTATACCATATAAAGGTCACTATAAAAATCAACTATGATATATATATATATATATATATAAATAATAATAATAATAATAATAATATACTCGTATATATCTCCTAAAGATAATCCACATTAGGGGTATTTTATGTCAAGCGGACAATGAAAATAGACGAGGTTCTGAAATTTTCAGGTTCATATTCAGCCTAATAGGACTTCCAGTAGATATGAATGTGAATATACATTTTTTTAATCTAAAATGTCTATTTGTCAAGGAATGGGCTTCTAAAAAATAGTCATATTTGAAATTCAGATTTATTGGAAATATTATGGTTTTTCAGTGAGAGCGCCGGAGTCCCACCTCCTTTCCCCCTTTCCCTTTCCCTTTCTCCTTTACCTACCCCTTCCCCATACACAGGCTGGCAACGCACTTGCGACTCCCCTGGTATTGCTAGTGTCTATGGACGGTGGTGATCACTTAACATTAGGTGACTCACCTGTTCGTTTGCCATATTACCTATAGGACATTTGACAGCTCACATACACACAGACAGAACAATTATATATATGTATAAAGATATAGAAGAAGGTAATTAGGTGATTAGCGTTCTGCAAAACAACCGTTGCGATATCGGGTAATCACTAAGTCAAACGTCAAACAAAGTCCTCTGCCACGTATGACTGTCTGTCCGTGATAAACTCAAAAACGCATGTACGCATTTTCACCTTTAGATAAATGATTTGTGAGGAAGGTTTAGATATATAATTTGTCAAGGTTTTTTTTATTATCAGGGCGGGACATCATCCGTCGGGCCCGCTAGTATATTATAAATTACAATTTACTGAGATTTCATCAATTTCAGATATGTACTTATAAAGCGGACACGCCGATAGATTTGATAGAACATATGAAAATCCATAACATGAACACATACCAGTGCACATGGTGTGTGCACGGGGCTGACAATGAACTCGAACTGATGATGCACGCTTCCATCTACCATCCGACCAAACAACCAAATGCTTACGTCAGAATTATTACTACCAAGGTACGTTGGAACACTCAAAAGAAAGAACAGCGTCGATTCTTAGATGATAAAATTTTAAAACCATTTTAAATAAATGTACTGTAAAAATATGCATCAGATTGGTCCTGGCCATAGTTTGCTACCCACCTAGTATAAGATTGTCATTAACCTACCGATATTGATCGATTTTAACAAGTTCTTTGATATAATACATATTCCAAATACAAGATTTAATTCTAATTTTATCTACTAGATAAAATTAAAATGGCATCCCCTTGCAATAAATAACGAATTTTCCAAATTATTTAATAGGTGATGAAGTTCTAAAGTAAGAAACATTAAAAAAATACAACCCAATTGAGATCTTCTCTTTTTCTGAAGTCGGTTAAAAATAGTTTAGGTATCACTTTTCAGCACGACTCCACCACTTAGTTGGTTAATTCTTTATCTGTTGCTTGTGTTATTGTGAAGACAGGATCTACATGAAAGCAAATATATGAAAAATGGTACATAAATGTGAAAAATTTGGCTTAATAAATCTATAATATTTTTATATACATATTTGTTTGAAAATATTGACAGAATTACTATTTTATTTCATTACGTGGTCATATTGCAAGGAGATGATTTGGCCTCATTTTCTTCATTAGAACACCCGTGTGAAGCCGAGGTGTACAGTTAGCAAACTATAAAACATGTGGGATACACGAATCATCAAGTTATATTTAGGTTTTCTTTGTTACAGGAAAATCTATCTGAATTAAGAATCCTTCCTATGGCGAGTTTCAATAAAATAAATACTCCCGTAGAGGATGTAATTTCAAAAGTATCAGATAATCCGGTGAGAGAAGCAGAACGGTCGTTGGATTTAGAGAAACTGATCGGTGACATTGAAATCGTAACAAATGAACCAATGATATCTGATACTCCCACTAAGGAAACTGTAACGGAAGATTCTCTAGTAATAGAGCCTAATCGAAGTGAAACTGAAAACCATTCTAGAACTAATCCTCCTGCTACAATTTTGGGACAGTTATTTGAGTGTAAAGACACTATCAGAATAAATAAAGAAGTCAGTCTTATAAAAACTGAAGCTGACGAACAAAAACCAATCAACGATTCAGACATAATTTACTGTTCAGATAGTGACGATGGTGAATCGAGGCATCCTGTCATTGATTTATCGAACGATGATAACGCCGCTGATAACCCTGCTCCTACAGTAGAAACATGTAAAAAGATCATTCCAGAGTTATTACACAGATGCCCGAAGTGTAAAACTATCTACCGTTCTATGGTCGGCTTTAAAAAGCACATGGTAGCTTGTTGGGGGCGTACTCCAGTGAAGAGTTACCAATGCGCACATTACCCGTGTTCCATAATGCTATCCAGTGTTGCCGAAGTTGCGAGGCATTACGTAAAAGATCATAAGGATGAAAGTGAGCCTAGTTTCATTTGCGGCCTCTGTAATGCCGGTTTTGTTTCTTTGGCGAACGTGAAACTACATCTCAAAAATATACATAAAATTGATAACTACACCGTGAAAGCTACAGTCGGCCCGAAGGGTAATACGATACATACGGTGTACAAGGGTAACGATTTACCCTCGCGTAAGAGAAAACTATCACCCGAAACACCGAAACAGCGGCGTTATGGGCCTCAGGACGTGGATAAGCTGCCGATAACACCGATCCTAGACGATTTCGTCTATTGCTCATTATGCGAGTTCAATACGAAAGTACGCTTGAACTTGGTGAGACATCTTCAGTTGCACGCGGAGCAACAGCCTGCCCCGAATACTGCACCGGTCAATCCAGTGCCGCATTTGGAAACGAACGAAAAGCACTTTGACAAGATGCTAAATCTTGCTTCCAGCTCCTTCGCCACCAGAGGCTTGGACAAATATCGTTCTGACACGAGTACATCTGTTTCCTTACTACCACCTGAAACTGCAAGTCGTTATCCTAAATTCGTACCTGAACGCCAGAGATATACGTGCGGTTCTAAGGGTTGTGCTTATATATCTTTGAGTGAGGACATGTTCCGCTGTCACTGGGAGACGCTACATTCGAGTACTAAGGAATACCACTGTGTCCATTGTCCCCCGAACCAGCAGCTCGACACGAAAAACCCCCTCACGGTATCCCTTATAATTGGCCATTTGAAAATGCACGACATAATGCTATACGCGTGCCCTTCGTGTCCATATTATCATTACAAACGGCAAATAGTTGAAGTACATATGATAAATTTACACAGTGGGGGTCAACTTGTTGTGGTCAGGGAAGATTCTGCTACCGCTGGATCTGTTCCTGCGCCGATGTCATCAGCCCCCACGATGGACCTAAAGCCATGGCAGTGCGGACTCTGCAGGTTTAAAAGCATGCTGCGTCCAGAAGTCACCGAGCACTGTTCAAAAGTACACCAATCTAAAATGCAATACAAATGTGCTTATTGCCCGTTCAGGACGTCTACACTAGAGAATGTGACTAAACATCAAACGAACTCGCACCCTGATAAGAATCAGGATGTATTCTATTATTACTATAGGGAAGGGTCTGTTCCCAATGACGTAGACGGTACACCGTTGTGGATGAAACAGAAACAGAGGCTAAATCCTTCAGGGCCTGAAGTGAAAACTGAAGTCCCCGATACGTCAATACAAACACCATTACCAGTACCAGTTCCTGCTACACCAGCGATACCAGCTTTGTCTGTAGACTTGAAGATAGTCAAGCAAGAAATGAACGACACTGAAATGGATAACGGAGAAGAATTGTCTATTACAGACCTGTGTAAGAAGTATGGTCAGTTTTGTGAACCTAACGGGATTATGTACAAGTGTTCCCTTTGCAAGGTTGTCGTGGAGAACAAGAGGCAAGTTATGCAGTCGCATCTGTATGAAGAGTTAAAATATAGGAGGTGAGTTTTGTTTTTTCACCTATTTGATCTATACAGTGTTTCATAAAAAAAAATGTATGCGTCAGGTTATTGTTTTTATAAATATAAAATATGTACAATAACATAAAAAAGCTATACTCCACCAAATATTTTAATATAGTACAGAAATAGGTTTAGATATCAATGCAAATGTATGTTTGTTGTGTATTTGTAAAACGAGTGCTTAGCTGTTTAACTCAATTTACTTTTTCGAATTTTATATAGCACTTCATAGTAATAATTACTAGCGTTATCCCGCCTTGAGAAGCGTGCCCGGCGGACGTAGTCCCGCCTTGAGAAAAAAAAAACCTTGACAAATTATATACCTAAATCTTCCTCATGAAACACTTTATTTACTAGTGAAAGCCGCGTGAAAATCCGTTGAGTAGTTTTTGAGTTTATCCCGAACTGACAGATGTGTCAGAGGACTTTTATAATGTTTTTCGTTATGCGCATTTGAAGCAATATTGGTTTGATGGTAGCGTGTTCAAACAACGTGTCAATTGGTCTAGGTTTGAACCCTTACAATGGGGCTGAGTTGACTAGTAGTTACAGTAAGCTAGTAACCACACCCAAGTTGCAAACCTATCGCAAAATAGCTATAAGTGATATTCCGGTAGCGATTCTTGAAAATAAATTCTCTTTAGGCTTATTATGTCTCGGGTCATATTGTCACTCAACATCATATGAGGTTATAAATAAATAAAAAAACTGTTTTAATTTGGAGTTTTTGTGAGAGGTACACAGTCAGTGTAAATTTAGATTATAGAAGCACTATAACCTCATACATATTTCTACTATAGACCTACATTGTTCAAGCTTCTACGTTCCATTTTAAAGTATATGTATGCCAACAAGTGGTGTTTACTTGATGGTAATTAAATAAGCCAACCACAATGCCCTGTATGGTAGAAATATGTATAGGCTCGTGGTGTTTCCACAATCAAACTGTGCACTGGTTGTACCACTTATAAAACCACAAAATATACCATGATTTTTATTAGTCTTTATTGTGGAGTTTGGCCCAATGAGGTTATATATAAATAATAAAGAAAACGGAATACACAATACAAAAAAAACTGCATTTTGTACAATACCGGCATGATCTAAATACTAGAAACTGTAACAAACTGGTCGTCCCATGTTTCAAACTGAATAAAACCAGTAATCGTTTTTAGGTAATAGTGTAATTTTGACAATAAAGTTCCAAAACATGTTACCGATTTGCCGGACTGTAAGTTTAAGCGACACGTCAAGCGGGTTTTGGTGTCAAATGGCTGTTATAGAGTGGATCAATATGTGAACGATGGTGATGTCTGGAGTTGACTCCTCTCTGTACATCCACTAAAAACGATTGTAACGTGTAATGTATTGCAAATATATATGTTAAAAAGATGTACCCGATCGAGTTTCTTGCCAGTTCTTCTCGATGACTGGATATGCGCCATATTAGGGCCTAAACTGAATAAAGTATTTTTGATTTGATTATATAGTTATATATCGCAGTGACCATTTGATTTTAAACGGACTACATAGTTGTTTCTAAGCTACTTATTACATCACATAATTAAAAAATCGTGCTAATAACGATTATTAATTATGTTTTACAGATACAGTTGTGGCATTTGCTCATACAAAGCGTTCCATTTAAGCGGCCTCAATGAGCACATGATCTCGGAACACAAGAGGGAGTTCCAGGAGCCGGTGAAACTGCCAACAAACGTGAACATAGAGAAATGGGTCTCGAACTACTTGGAATATCAGGCGGGTCTGATCAAAATCAACGAGGAGAAGATCGCGAAACAGAAATTGACTATAAATAAAGTGACGGCGGGACCCTCGCGGCAAGTCAACAAGGAGACGACCTCGGAGGGACCGAAACTGTGTGTCGCCGAGCTGGAAAACACTTTTGGCGAGTTTGGAACACCCTCTGATATGCAGTTCCGCTGCCCGAAATGCAATTTCAAGGATAAAGACGAGCACGCTATGAGAGAACATCTAGAGAACGAATTGGCCAAGATCAGGTCAGTTACTTTTTTATATAACTTAGCGTTTACTCGTGTAATTGTGGATTTGACCTTTCCCTCAAGATCAGTACTTCTCTGGATGAAGGTAGCCCATGTCCTTTTCTGTATCCCTGACAACTGTAGGCACGATTTGATAATTATCAATTTATTAATTAACAAACAAACTGCGGTGGTTATTATTTCAAACGAAAGAGTGCAACGTATAGACATCTATCTATTGCCCGCTTTTGTTATTGACTTGTTTTTATTATGTGTTTATAATGATTCATTTCGGTTGCACCTGATTGATATTAAAAAAAAATGATAATTTTAATAACCACATTATCTTATATCTACTAGTTATTAGAAATAATAACGTAATTAATTATACCTATGCAATGGGTTGCAAATGATTGAAGATCTTATAATTCTGTTTTTATTTTATTTATCCGTTTTCTGATATTATTATTGATAATGACAATAATTGACCGATTATTTGCAAATAAGCAGCAACGATTACGTAATAATCAATAGGTGTGAAAGAGAGAGCATTTCACGTTGTCCACACTCAAAGTTACGATAGGAAGAACAAATATTCATTTCATTATCATGTCATTATTACAAATTGTAATACTAAACAAAATAACAAATATCCAAGATCAGAATATTTTATAAAGCATATTACAAAAACTGTTTGTAAAATAACAAATGTCTACTGTACTCTACGTTCTGTTTCGTATAGTGTTGTCTCTATTTATAGCAGTCATTGTGCAATAGAGAAAGCGCTGTACAAAACCAAGGCAAGCCGATCTTAGTTGGATATCTCACTCTTTTCCCTGATGTACCAAATCAAATACTGGGTACTGTAATTCATTATTAATATGTATCTGTCATTGCCTATGTATATTAGTTATAATAAAATAACCTTTAAATTGTAGGTGGGGCTGTAATCTCTGCTCGAACTATTACCAAACTTACCACCAAGCGCAGTTTCATTGCAAAAGCGTCCACGCTGGCCAATCTGCAAGACCCACAGAAGCAGTTCGAGATCCCAGCGTGAGAGCTTCATGGGTCGATGGCGTCATACAGTCACAGAAACTTCTGATAGACATCCCGACAACGAAACCGGTTGAAGACGATGATAATTACCTGAACCACAGTGACAATTCTCTATTAGTCGTCCGCTACGAAGAGAGGGTGCCCACGCCCGAGGAAACTGTTCGAAGGAAACGAATAGCACCCGAAAGCGACGAAGAGACAACCGTAGAAGAGGACACTCAGAAAAGAAAGCAGGATATCTCTTGCCAATACTGCGATTTTACCACAAAGCTACAGAAGACTCTTAAATCTCACCTATATAGGCATTACGATTTGAAACCTTTCTCGTGTTCACTGTGCTATTTGACGGGTCACAGGATGACCATAGCGAACCACATAGAGAAACAACATTCAGGGTTATTGGCGAAGATAGAACGTACACCGTTACCGAAGGAACCTCCTAACGTTTTGCTACTCAAGAAACGAAAGGTAATGAAACCATTGCCTTCACCATTGCCATCGGACGTGCACATGGTTTGTCTACATTGTGAGAAATCTGTTCCAGAAGGAGATATAGAGAGCCACGTTCACCCGAACGAAGGTCAGGAGTTCGCTAAAAAGGGCGAGGTTGTCGTCAAGTGCTGTATCTGTTTGGCTCTACGCTTGGACGTGAAGTCTTTGCAGGAGCATCACAATTCCAACCATCCGGACATACCTATTAATTATTCGTTCTTCAAGATGCACTGCGAGAGTCGATACATTCACGATTGCGGACACTGTGAAAGACGTTTCAAGTACCTGAGGGACTTGAAAACGCATCACAATGCGATGCACAGTTCCTTGCAGTTCCTATACACGACTTCCCCCGCGTTACCGGGGACCCCTTCCCATGAGGAAGAAGTGGGAAGTAAAAAGAAGGACGAGGAAGAAGTACCGTCGATACCGTCATTGAAGAGAGTGGCGAAGAAGTCGACAACAAAACTGCCGAATTTTAAAATGGTGGCGAGGAAGTCAACAACGAAGCTGCCAGTGATGGTTTATTCTGACGATTCCGATGTTGAACCGTGTCATGAATCAGGTTACGGTAAAAAACCGACATCTATCGAAAGTTATGCGGACATGACGGCAATGATGCCGTTTTGCGGTACAATTATGCGGTTCACGATGACCCAACTGACGGATATCATTTCGATCGAGCCAAGAGTGATAATTAAGGATATTAAAAATAATATAAGTGAGGAGACAAAGAAAAAAAAATGTACATAGTGATAAGTGCAAAATGGTTAAAAACGAATGATTCACCTGTTCGTGGGAATAATTTTTGGTTATAAATATTAACCAGAATTATTGGCTATTATCATTATTAAACCTGTGATTTTATATATTTTAAATTAATCATTAAAGAACCTAGTGTTTATTTCTCAAGCATTTACAAGTATTAGTGAAAGATTTTTTTTAAGGAGTGATTATTTGTGTTCGCCATTTTGTGTTTTTTATATTTTGTTACTTAGATCAGTTGATCAAATTCGTAGGGATGTTAAGAGAATTTTAATCGGTACTCTTGTCTAAGATGTGACTTGAAATAGGGCATGACTGTTATTCCATTTTATTTTTGGCGACCAGTCTTCTAGTAGACTATTACTGCCATTGTCAAGTGAGTGTCGATATTACAAGTTTCTTGATATAATTTCAATGGACTAACAAGATGGCGGCCATCTTGTTGGAACTTTCCTGGGAGTTTTGTGGCAAGTCAGAATCCATGCCCCGTGGTATTCTTTCCGATCTACGTCACTTGTGCACAATAGTCAAACTATATTACGTAAATCACCACCAACATTGCACAATATAGAGACAAATAACACAAGATTATGGATAAAATATAAAGACCACTACATGGCATTCCAAGATCCCGCCAAAAACTCGGCATGACTGTTGTGGAGCCTGGACTGTTATAAAGCCGATTTTAGAATAGTTTTATGAAGATATCGTCTGTATGTCTGTGTTATCAGAATTATTACTTGTAAATATAATTATAATTGTGTAGAATTGGCCTTGTTGTTGTTAACAAAAGGTTTTCGTATGATGATTAAAATTCCTTTGTATAAAAATTACTTGTCTCTTTAACCTTTAACATGTGTTGTGCGACGGTTCTGCCCTCTATTAGCTTCCATTGTTATTTAGTATTTTATTTACAACATTAACCTGTTTTGTCCGTCTTATGACGTTAAACTTTGGTCAACATATAAAACAGTGATTAAAATGTACTGGACTTGGCCTTTTTAACATTTTTGATGTTACAGTGATGATTATGGTTACAACTGATAATATAATTTTATTACTCCCAAACAATGAACAACGCGTTATGGAAGACATAATTATCTTGCTGTTGATTATCCGATGTTATTATTAACAATGACATATATCGGCTAGTGTTATCGTAACGTATGGAAAAACAAGTATTGGCAACAATGTATAGGTGTGAAAAGGAGAGCACTTCGCGTTGTTCACTCTTTAAAGTATATAAAGAGATGAACTATTATTTTAATTATCGTGTCATTGTTACTAATTCTGATAAGATACAAAAAGCAAATTACCCAGCAGCAGTATAATTGACAACAGTTTATGATAATAATTGCAAAATAAAAACAGAATAAGTCATTATTCACAAATCACGTGCTAAATGCAAAAAGAACATATCAGAGTACTTAGGGTTTTGTTACAAAAGAAGAAAGTTTTTTAAGGTTAGAAAATGTCTACAAAGCGTCTGACATTTGCAAAAAGAATATGCGCCCTTTCGGCAATGTAAAGCCAATTAATTGACTTATATCTATACTTATATTATAAAAAGGTAAAGTTTGCGAGTTTGTGACGTTTTTTAAGGTTAGAAAATGTACAAATACAAAGCATCTGACATTTGCCAAAAGAATATGCGCCCTTTCGGCAATGTAAAGCCAATTAATTGACTTATATCTATACTTATATTATAAAAAGGTAAAGTTTGCGAGTTTGTGACGTTTTTTAAGGTTAGAAAATGTCTACAAAGCGTCTGACATTTGCAAAAAGAATATGCGCCCTTTCGGCAATGTAAAGCCAATTAATTGACTTATTTATATCTATACTTATATTATAAAAAGGTAAAGTTTGCGAGTTTGTGACGTTGTAGAGGGTAATCTCGGGAACTACTAAAATGATTTGAAAAATTCTTTCAATGTTATATAACTCACGCTAAGACCAATAGAAGCACCAATTAATGTTCAATGTTTGAAACGTTTCAAAATCGTTTTTTTTATTGCTCTTGTGAGCTCCGCTGCGTGTTAGCTTTAAGACCAAAGTAACTATTCCACGCAGAGGAAGTCGCGAGCAGAGGCTAGTGTTCTTATAAATAAGGATATTCATATACGATCTCTTTGCATTTGGTACACAATATAGCATTTTAATTACTCCAATCGTCCAATGACGTTGCAGGAATTGTCGTGGTGTCAAAGAAATCACGATGCCAGTTAAGAGTTAAATAAAATTTTAACGAATGTAGGAAGCTTGTTGCGGGTTTTATTTTACTTGAAGTCAAGAATTTTCGAAACTGATACTCAACTGGCTGGCTGTCACTTACACAAACTATGATTCATAAATTTATTTAGTAAAACCGATGATATTATAACTAAAAAGTTGTAGATACGTTACCTACATGATATTTTGAGAAAACAAATGCCACAGTAATACACACATACGTAAAGTAATATTGTAACGCTACACAGTCTTAGATAAAATGTGGAAGTAAGATGGCATATTCTAAATATCGGTGGTGAGAAAGAAATAGTTATATATGGCTTAGATACGGGCGAATAGACGAGGCAACTTTCAAAAATAAGTTCTAGTTAGGTAAGTTTTAACAAGGCGCTGTCGGAGCGTTTATGACATATCTACAACTTTCTAGTTATAATATCATTGAATAAAACCAATTATGTTTTGAGGGGCCGAAACGGCTAGACTTTTTGCTAAGATTTGAATTTTGTGTCAATGAAGCGTTTTAATATTCTATTGTCAGTGTGATGTGTTGGAATGAAGATTATCTTATCATATGCGTCCCACAAACTGTAATTGAAAACTGATAGCTCCTATATGAGCAAGCAATTGAAGTGGTATAATATTGCTGCGGATTTAATTGTTTGTTTCGGTTGCTACTTTGAAGATAGATTAAAAATGTTATTCACATTCAAACAAATAATGCCTTCTGCTTTTCTTTGTATTCAAATTAAATAAATAAAAGCCATGAATAAAATTGAGAATATGTTAAGAGTAGATATGCACCACAGTCTGAATAAGTGACCTTGTGGAGCTCTGGAACGCATTTTTGATAACATTGAACGAATGAACGTGTCTATATGATGCGTAACTTTTAATTCGATTATTATTCTTTCTATAACTTTATATTAACTGTCGTGTTATACGTTTCTTCATCTATTGCGTTTTAGAGTTATTAGTTGTGTATTTTATTGCGTTCGAATGATATGAACGAATTGGTCTGTTTTTATATGGCTCCAGCAATATCCTTTATATTGCAATATCGAGTTCTTCTCGTCTGAACGTAATTTAGGCAATCGTATTTTTTTTAAGTGTCATTATTATTTTAAGACCATTGTGTACGTGTATCGAATGTTACTGTTCTGAATTGTCATATTTGAATTTGAAAAAAAAAAATGTGTAAAAATGAATCTGCCAAATCTTTTCAACTTCAGATAAAGAAGTTTTTTAAATACTGTATTGTTTTATTTGAAGAAAATAAATGTTGAAGCGACCGACAGACCGACCGGAAGAACTGACCGAAGTAAAAATTCAAAACAATGGTATAACTGTGTTCTCTAGTGAATTTTTAAATTAATTATATTCTGAATTACTATATTATATAATCTAATTTTCACATGTATTGGCACTCCATACAATAATTCTACATTATTAGTTAATCAAACATATGGTGGACTACACAAGCTCAATATAAAATATAAATATTAAATGTACACAGGCGGCTATATTACGCGTCGCTAGTCTGACGCAAGCCGCGCAAGCGCAATATCTGTCGGGCACGCTATTACCATGTCATGACGGGAAATATAGTTTATCTCCTGTCAAAAAACAGCTCAACCCGCCTTAGTAGTTTTCACTACAAAAAAATCGTATTAAATGAAAGCAATTAAATAGGCCCTCGTTATTTTTGGTCAGCGATTGACTTACCTCCGAATTATCTATTCGGCAATTGAAAAAAGTTAAAAAAGGTTTCATGCATAATGTAAAGTACCTACATACACTAATTATAACCAAACGTTAGTAATGTGATATTTCTGCTTATATAAACGAGATTTTCTAATAGATTTTTTGCTGTTTAGGCGTATAACCATTAAATAATGATGTAGTTTAAAATTGTAAACACGTTATACTCAGGCGGGGTCGAGTTTTCAAGTACAGTTGCCGGAATACATCTAGGAATACATCGGGGAAAGATGTTTCACTTGAGGGCTGTTGATATTTTTAAAAATATCGGATTTTCGATATATCGGTATTTATTAAAATATCAATTTCGGGCTTCGATATATCAAAAAAAAATATCGATATATATCGGCTTTATTAAAAAAAAAACTATTGTAAATCTACTTAAAATTAATTTACAGTTTTTAATCCAGTCTATTTGTACAATTTATACCATAAATGTTTTAAAATGTAACATTACAGTTAAAAAGAATATGCGCCCTTTCGGCAATGTAAAGCCAATTAATTGACTTATATCTATACTTATATTATAAAAAGGTAAAGTTTGCGAGTTTGTGACGTTTTTTAAGGTTAGAAAATGTACAAATACAAAGCATCTGACATTTGCCAAAAGAATATGCGCCCTTTCGGCAATGTAAAGCCAATTAATTGACTTATATCTATACTTATATTATAAAAAGGTAAAGTTTGCGAGTTTGTGACGTTTTTTAAGGTTAGAAAATGTACAAATACAAAGCATCTGACGTTTGCCAAAAGAATATGCGCCCTTTCGGCAATGTAAAGCCAATTAATTGACTTATATCTATACTTATATTATAAAAAGGTAAAGTTTGCGAGTTTGTGACGTTGTAGAGGGTAATCTCGGGAACTACTAAAATGATTTGAAAAATTCTTTCAATGTTATATAACTCACGCTAAGACCAATAGAAGCACCAATTAATGTTCAATGTTTGAAACGTTTCAAAATCGTTTTTTTTATTGCTCTTGTGAGCTCCGCTGCGTGTTAGCTTTAAGACCAAAGTAACTATTCCACGCAGAGGAAGTCGCGAGCAGAGGCTAGTGTTCTTATAAATAAGGATATTCATATACGATCTCTTTGCATTTGGTACACAATATAGCATTTTAATTACTCCAATCGTCCAATGACGTTGCAGGAATTGTCGTGGTGTCAAAGAAATCACGATGCCAGTTAAGAGTTAAATAAAATTTTAACGAATGTAGGAAGCTTGTTGCGGGTTTTATTTTACTTGAAGTCAAGAATTTTCGAAACTGATACTCAACTGGCTGGCTGTCACTTACACAAACTATGATTCATAAATTTATTTAGTAAAACCGATGATATTATAACTAAAAAGTTGTAGATACGTTACCTACATGATATTTTGAGAAAACAAATGCCACAGTAATACACACATACGTAAAGTAATATTGTAACGCTACACAGTCTTAGATAAAATGTGGAAGTAAGATGGCATATTCTAAATATCGGTGGTGAGAAAGAAATAGTTATATATGGCTTAGATACGGGCGAATAGACGAGGCAACTTTCAAAAATAAGTTCTAGTTAGGTAAGTTTTAACAAGGCGCTGTCGGAGCGTTTATGACATATCTACAACTTTCTAGTTATAATATCATTGAATAAAACCAATTATGTTTTGAGGGGCCGAAACGGCTAGACTTTTTGCTAAGATTTGAATTTTGTGTCAATGAAGCGTTTTAATATTCTATTGTCAGTGTGATGTGTTGGAATGAAGATTATCTTATCATATGCGTCCCACAAACTGTAATTGAAAACTGATAGCTCCTATATGAGCAAGCAATTGAAGTGGTATAATATTGCTGCGGATTTAATTGTTTGTTTCGGTTGCTACTTTGAAGATAGATTAAAAATGTTATTCACATTCAAACAAATAATGCCTTCTGCTTTTCTTTGTATTCAAATTAAATAAATAAAAGCCATGAATAAAATTGAGAATATGTTAAGAGTAGATATGCACCACAGTCTGAATAAGTGACCTTGTGGAGCTCTGGAACGCATTTTTGATAACATTGAACGAATGAACGTGTCTATATGATGCGTAACTTTTAATTCGATTATTATTCTTTCTATAACTTTATATTAACTGTCGTGTTATACGTTTCTTCATCTATTGCGTTTTAGAGTTATTAGTTGTGTATTTTATTGCGTTCGAATGATATGAACGAATTGGTCTGTTTTTATATGGCTCCAGCAATATCCTTTATATTGCAATATCGAGTTCTTCTCGTCTGAACGTAATTTAGGCAATCGTATTTTTTTTAAGTGTCATTATTATTTTAAGACCATTGTGTACGTGTATCGAATGTTACTGTTCTGAATTGTCATATTTGAATTTGAAAAAAAAAAATGTGTAAAAATGAATCTGCCAAATCTTTTCAACTTCAGATAAAGAAGTTTTTTAAATACTGTATTGTTTTATTTGAAGAAAATAAATGTTGAAGCGACCGACAGACCGACCGGAAGAACTGACCGAAGTAAAAATTCAAAACAATGGTATAACTGTGTTCTCTAGTGAATTTTTAAATTAATTATATTCTGAATTACTATATTATATAATCTAATTTTCACATGTATTGGCACTCCATACAATAATTCTACATTATTAGTTAATCAAACATATGGTGGACTACACAAGCTCAATATAAAATATAAATATTAAATGTACACAGGCGGCTATATTACGCGTCGCTAGTCTGACGCAAGCCGCGCAAGCGCAATATCTGTCGGGCACGCTATTACCATGTCATGACGGGAAATATAGTTTATCTCCTGTCAAAAAACAGCTCAACCCGCCTTAGTAGTTTTCACTACAAAAAAATCGTATTAAATGAAAGCAATTAAATAGGCCCTCGTTATTTTTGGTCAGCGATTGACTTACCTCCGAATTATCTATTCGGCAATTGAAAAAAGTTAAAAAAGGTTTCATGCATAATGTAAAGTACCTACATACACTAATTATAACCAAACGTTAGTAATGTGATATTTCTGCTTATATAAACGAGATTTTCTAATAGATTTTTTGCTGTTTAGGCGTATAACCATTAAATAATGATGTAGTTTAAAATTGTAAACACGTTATACTCAGGCGGGGTCGAGTTTTCAAGTACAGTTGCCGGAATACATCTAGGAATACATCGGGGAAAGATGTTTCACTTGAGGGCTGTTGATATTTTTAAAAATATCGGATTTTCGATATATCGGTATTTATTAAAATATCAATTTCGGGCTTCGATATATCAAAAAAAAATATCGATATATATCGGCTTTATTAAAAAAAAAACTATTGTAAATCTACTTAAAATTAATTTACAGTTTTTAATCCAGTCTATTTGTACAATTTATACCATAAATGTTTTAAAATGTAACATTACAGTTCTAAGGGCCACTTGCACAATCGTTTTTCAATCATATTGATAAGTGTCATCATTAATGTTTTATCAATTTATTTATTTTAGGATCGTCAACATGACAATACATTAGTGAGTATATAAAAAGTAGGACTATTGTAACACATTATAAATGTTGTCATATTTACAAACAACCACGGCATGCTCCAACAATAAATTAAATATTAATAAAACAAAAGATTAAACTATTTCACATATTAAACATTAAAAAAAAATTATGGTAATACAAAAACGAGAAAATTGAAACAGAAAGAGAGATATAGAGAAATACTGAAAAAAAATTATAACTGTATTTTGTGAAGAGACCGATATGTCTCTATCGCTGTTTTGAAATGATTTCGTTTAGTTGAGAAAATGTCGCATGTTTTATGGAGTGAGTTATATGACCTAGATATTCTGTTGACCGGAGAGTAAAAGCCTAAATTACTACATGACTGAGAAATATAAAATGGAACGTATTTATTAGATCTCGGAAGCTTAGTAGGAATATTAAATTTGAAATGATTAGTAATTTGTGGACAGTCAATTTTGTCATGAAATATATTAAATAAATACACATAATTATCTAAATAAGATAATTATGTGTACCAATATTTTTCAGCCCATCGGACACCAAGTTTTTTAAGTAGGGGTGGCCTACTGATTTGGCCGGCGGAATATCATTTCGATGTCTGCAGGTACGAACCCCGTCGTGACTACAACTATTTTTTCAAAATTCACGTACATTTACTAATTTAAATTGGTAACACTATCGGCTGACGGTGAAGGAAAACATCGTGAGGAAACTTAAACCTGAGAAATGTTATTGTACTACTTGTATGTGAGAAAACATACAACTGTGGGTTACTTAGTTTGAATTCGCCAATACGTCGTGGACTGTTGTAGTGATTACGCCCATACCTTCTTTCGGGAACAGGCCTATGGTCCGGCAGTGAGTCTCTTACAGGCTGATGTTTAATATTTTTCAGTAAGAGTTTTTTTTAATACTCGTTACTTTATATGTTCAGCTGCTTCACTACTAAGATTACTATAACCAGCTTGCTCCAAACTCCGGTACCTCGGTTCATTGATCCACAACGATGGCGGCGTGGACAATAACGGAAGAAATAGGATAAATACGGGATGCACGAAATGGCGAAAGATGTTTAGGGTATCTTGTGTTCCACGAATGCACTTGAAACTCATGGGGAAGGTGTATAAAACTATTATAAGTCATAGTCTACTGCTTGCATCTGAGTGCTGGAATAACTGTACGCGGTGGAGATGCGATTGTTAATATGTGTGGTGTAACTAGAATTTATAAAATAAAAATGTATAAGATAAAGTTTGAAAACATCATCAGTGACAGAGAAGTATAGGTAGGTATAATAGGTTAGCATGATACGGGCATGTCATAAAGAGAGATGAAAGACTTATACCTGGAATAGTTAAGTATGAAGGTGGAGATATATAAGAGTAGAGGAGACCGAAAAAGTTATGGATACAGTGTCTGAAAAGTAACATGGGTATAAAAGGTGTGAATTTTGATATTATATCGGATAGAGGAGAGTGGAAAAGGAAAACATATGTATGGACTCAACCTAGATGATGTATATAATAAATAATATCGACCGCCGATATCCAAATTTTAATATCGATTATATCGCCCAAAAAATATTGCTAAAAAATATAGATATTTTAAAATAAAAATATCGATATTTTGACATATCGATATTTTATCAACAGTCCTACTTGAAGGTGATAGCTACCGGGCAGCGGGCTTAGATAAAGCCTTACCTCCAAGCTATGGTTTCACCTCGGAAGTTTTCCTTCACTCAGTGATGACATTATTCCGTCTTTGAGGAACAGCTATGTAACAAATCATCACAAATACTTTATAACTAACTAGTGGAGCCGCCGTCGTTTGCTCCACTCTGATAACAAAAAAACCAACCATGACAAATTATATTTATAAACCTTCCTTATGAATCACTTTATCTACTTATGGACACTGCATGAAAATTGGTTCATTAGTTTTTGAGTTAATCGCGAACAGACAGAAATACGTGGCAGAGGACTTTGTTTTGTAATAGGTAGTGAAACGATATTAGGTCACTTATCGAACATCGAAGGAAAAGTGTTAATGACAAAGCTACTATTAATGGCGAATGGATATAGTGAAATCAATTATAGATACCATCTTGTAAAGAGCCATCTAATAAAAATTAAAAGAAGTAGTGCAGAAAAAAATGCAAAAACCGTTGAGTTTTACTGACATTAATCGTATGATTGTGTGTTCAGAGACGAATCGAACCGATAACGCTGTTGAAAAGATAAACTACAATTAAAGTACCTCAGAAACCGGGCATTATTGAATCCATTAATGATATTATAAGTTAAAAGGTGTTATAATATCATTGGAATCAATAGGTATTGATAACTTAACCAAGGACTTCAGAAACCGACATCAGATCTTACATATGTAAGATTTAATTTCGAGATATAAAAGTGGCTATCAAATAACAACCAGATATACAACACGTGTACAACGTGTACGTAATGACAGGTGTTCTTTGAATCAGCGGTTTTTAAAACTACGCAGTCCCCAGAGAATGTATTAATTTTATCGAGCCCATCGGTATGTGATAAGAAATGAGAGATAATAATTTGAAACACCTGTTCGAAAATATTGCATCATCTTTAAATTATATTCCTAAGAATGGAACCTCTTTATTTAACAAAAAACAATAATCCTGCCTTAGAATAATAACGCGTTATTATTCTAAGAATCCTGCTATGAGAATTACAGTCGTGCTTCACGACTTATCTCGAAGTTATACTTTAGAGAGCCGTTAAGATAATGGTCATATACTTATTAACAAATTTCCTTTATTCTGATACAATACACAATTTTGCTTTGTATGTTTTTTAAAGTTTCTTCTGGGTAACAGTTTATTTAGATTTTTTGGGAATTATCCCTAATCTATACATATACTAAGATAAAGCACATCCTCGAGAATAACTTAGTATTTGTTTCATTAAAATCGGTCTACTCCATCAAAAGTTATTGTTATTTGAATGACGGCTCCGGGTAGTCCGGTGAAGCTGTTACGACCTTGCTTGGTCAATAGCGTAGACAGTTTGAAAAAAAAAAAGAGTTTAGTACGAGAGAAAATAGTTAATGGGCTTAATTCATTCGGATTTTGTTAGTAATTGTTTTTTTTTTTACATTAGGTACCACGCGGACGCAGTCGTGGGTACAGCTAGTAATATATATAAATATACCCCTGGCTTATCCAAAATCGTAAGGGTTTAAGCTCGATAAAAATAATAGTAACCCTTATAATGCCAGTACATTATAATTATAACTGACTGTTGACAGCATAAGTTAGAAAAATGCGGTATATGCGGTATGCGGTTTTTTTTTAAATTTCCATTACAAAATTTTGAAAAACTTGAACAATAACAAATAATGGAATGTAAAATTATAGTTTAAAAAAAATGGCTAGATATTAAAAACATGATCCATCATTTTGCGGTCTAGATCTTAAAAAATCAGCCGAGGGGTTAAGGTAAGTATAGTTCACAAAGTTCTCAATCAACCCCCAATCATCACTTGCATACCTAATTATGGATTGTATATTGATAGATGATTTTAGTGGTTAATATTATTTTACATTAGCCTCCACGCGGATGGAGTCGTGGGTACAGCTAGTTTTTATTATATTGAAAAATAATAGTTTATCTTTTCTTTTTTTTTTTAACGTGCGGAATTCCCTTATGGATACGCCACCCTCCCGGGGGAGAGGATGGGTTATGTCCGAGTCGCACGGACTAAAGCACCACGGTGTACCGACAGACCGTTTTGTGGGGGCGGCAAGGGATCGTTCAAGCTAATCAACCTTGTAGAGCCGCCCCCACGGTCCGCCCGGAAGGTGACCGCCGGGCTCCTACCTATAGAAGGACAGACCGGGTACACACCGGCTGCCCCCCCTCGTCCGCCGGACCCGTGCAATGAGGAGATGGGCCCCCCGGCCCAT
>MU158747.1:338813-380949 GCA_015888305.1 Antheraea pernyi | reverse complement strand
CGGCACCCGGCGCCCGGCCCCCCCACGTTGGGGAGTAACCGACCGAGTGCCGCAGCCGCCCCAGAAATTCGCGGTCCGAGCCCCGCAAAGTGGGGCTCGAACCGCCAGCGCCCGTCCAGGGTGAGGCCCAGATATTTCATCTGGGACCCCACCCTGATCCGGGCTCCCTCCACCACAGTGTGAGCCCCAGGAGGTGACCCCCGCCGAGGCCCATGAAAGAGTAAAAATAATAGTTTATCTGTGTCGACCCAATATAAGTGTCATTAAATATTATCAAATATGTTTTTCACGTTGGGGATTTCATTATTATTATTAGTACTTCTTACAGCTTATTCACTTTAATAAATCAAAGTATCATTCAAAATATAATTGCGAAATATAGCATATTTAAAATCAGCGGAACGACAAATAAATTTCTTGTTGTAAGCTTCTTTGACCTTGATTAAATGTAAATATGAGAGGGTCAAAAAATGAATATAAATCATTTAGACATACATTACATAGCTGTTAGCGCCTTGCTAGGCAAATAGCGTAGTTAGTTCGAGAAAAAAAAGGTGTACTTATTACTTCCAGGTGTAGTTAAATATTTTACCACGGAATAATAACTCAAAAACGTAAAACATGAATCGTGAATAAAGTCTCTGTATCTCTCTTTTTAACTCTCTGTAATGTGTATACAGTTTCGGTTGCGTACTAAGGGAATACACAGAGAGTTTATTGCATTTTTTTTATATTATAGGTGATAAACAAACATGCGCGTCACCTGATCACCGCCGTCCATAGACACTACCAAGACCAGGGGAGTCATAAGTGTGTTGCCAGCCTGTGTCTGGGGGGAAGGAGGGAGAAGAAGGGGAGATGGGCCTCCTGCGCTCTCACTGATCGAACGAAATGCAAGCACTGTTACTTCACGTCGGTTTTGTCGTGAGATGGTTATCCTCCGGGCGAGCCGACCCATCTATGCTGAAACCAGTAATAGCTTCAGCGTGGCTCTACCACCTACAGTGCATAAGTAGTACATAGTACTTATTGACTGATTAAGATTTTGTATGGTAGAATGGCGTTTTCTAAAGTCCTCCCGGGTAGCAAGCATCCATAAATAAAAATCTATCATCAAAGATCCTTTGGTTTGTATCGATAACTGTATTGGAGTCAGTTTCTTCAGGTTTATTTACCTTGTTAACACTTTCGGCCACCTACTGCTCACTTAAATTTACATATGAATGTGAACAAATGCTAGATAAAACGAGGAAGAGTAAAAAATAACATTTTTACGAAAAACAAAAGCCGTCTTTAATATCAAGAAACACTAAAGAAACAATAACGCACTAGAAAACGAAAAATAACTAAATTATAAAACTAATTTTATTAAATAAAAAATATTCGTGTAATATGCTTTTTATAGTAATTAAACATGAAAATATTATTTATAGAATATAGAGGCATCTATGAAATAAATAGGACATTACGTTAAAACACTTACTCATATTCACTTCATATGTTCTAAACTAGATGGCGCTCTAAAAGATGGAAATATTAGGAATAGCACAGAAATCATGCATTAAAATGCAGTCATATTACGAGGGTTAAACTCGGTTATAAGCTGGAAATTTATTAAGCCTTTATTTTGATATTTTAAAAGTCGCATAAAATGTAATATCCGTCTTAAAATATTTAAGGTCAAAATCACAAGAATCATTTTTTTATGACTTTAATTATTTGTTACTCCATTAAAAACTGTAAAGAAAGAAATTGTCTAAAAATGTCATTTGAAACATTATTTCACACATTCAACCGTTCTTATGCTTCATCGTACCAAAATGTATTTGGTCCTGGAATCCTTGACAAGTTAGCGACAAACATTTTTAATAACGAAGATGTTGAAACATTCTGAACGATGTGAAAAGGATAATGAAGAAGAAAATTAAAACTCGTGTTCTTTTAATTATTAAAGTGTCTGGAAACTCTCCCCACCTTTGTACTTCAGTTGTAAGTAGGATACGTAATCACTAAATAAAGATTTAATTAAAATGTATTTACTCTGTGCCTTTTCAAAACCTTTTTAATTATTTTAAAATGTTATAATCAATATTTTTAGATACTATGAAATATTATTTATATAAATAAGTAAAAATAACGAATAATGCCACCAGACTAGGCCCCCCTCGGCAACAGCTCAAGCCTAGGTCCATTCCCTCGGCGTGGAACCCTTGAGTACGCTGCTCGCGCAATACAGTGACACAAAATCTTACATCACTGCGACAACATTACAGATATCACCTCCACACACGTGCATGCATACACAGGCAAGTTGAAGGGTTTTATTTTTTCCTTTATGAAACTGAAATAATTTAGAATATTATCCGATACGAAATATATATAAGAGTTGTTAAGGTATGTATGCTTGGTACACATATATGTTTCAACAACTCATATATGTATGAATAGTTAGCTTAACTTAGGTTAGCTCAGATAGATCGCAGCTACGAGCTACGCAGCGTACCGTGGCGTTGAGGGTGATACGAGGATACCGCACGGTGTCCTCGGGGGCGGCCATGGTTCTGGCCGGCTCCCTTCCCTGGGAGTTAGAGGCGGAGGTGCTGGCCGCCGTATACGAGCATACGGCGGCTAAAAAACGGACGGGGGAGCCTCTGGCTCCCAGGGAAGTAGAGGTCAAAAGAAGTGAGGAGAGAGAAAGAAGGATGGAGAGGTGGAGGCAGGACCTGGCGGACGCGCAGTACGGTAAATATACTATCGACGCCGTCCGCCCGGTCCTGCGGGATTGGTGTAACCGAGGATGGGGCTCCCTGACGTTCCGTCTGGTGCAGGTGCTGACCGGGCACGGGTGCTTCGGTTGGTACCTGCACCGGATAGCTCGCAGGGAGCCCACCGCCGCATGTCACGAGTGCGGCGCTGAGACGGACACCGCGCAGCACACACTTTCTGAGTGTGCTGCGTGGGAGGAGCAACGCCGCACTCTGGCTGCGGCGGTAGGAGAGGATCTCTCGCTGCCGAGCGTGGTTGCGGCCATGCTCGGTAGCGAGGAAGTATGGACAGCAATGGCCTCCTTCTGCGAGGAAGTCGTCTCGCAGAAGGAGGCGGCGGAGAGGGCCCGCGAGGACGATCCTCTAAGTGGCCGTCTCCGCCAACGGAGAACAGGCAGGAGGAGGCGGCAGTTTGACCGCCTCCTCCCACCGTAGCCGGACCTAGGGAGGATGGGTCGGGGGCCCATCTTCCCATTGCACAGGTTCGGCAGACGGAGGAGACAGCCGGTGTGTACCCGGCTGTCTCCTAACAGGACGGATCCCGGCGGCGGCGCTTTCGCTGCTGGGCCAACCGCTGGGGCGGCACGCTGAAATCTTTAGAGATCGCGTGCCGCCCCGACTATAGCGGCAGATGTACACCGGGGGGTTTTTAGTCAGTAGGAGTCTGACATACCCTCACGCTGCCCCCGACGGCGTGAGGGTATCCATGTAGGATTTTCCCCCCGTTACAAAAAAAAAAGATAGATCGCGAATTGCATGTATCAGGCAACAGCCAAAGCCAAGTTGTGCCGTGCACCCTTGAGCTAGTTGTCAAAATAAAATCGGCTGAGTGCCTTAAGCGCTCGCCTTAGTAGCCCGGTGAAGCTGTTAAGACCTTGCTGGGTCAATAGTGTAGTCAGTTCGAAGAAAAAAAATAAAACGAATAATGCATCATCATTTTTATACAAAAAACAATTGTTTTACAACACAGGTATTTTTAAATTATATGATTCATAATGCAAATAAATCACACACTTAGATACAGTTACAAAGAGAAGTTATAATTTAAATTAAGAAAAATAATGGTTTATTTTGTAATGGATTTTCTGCTCGATTGTGGTAATTCTAGCGTAGTCAACACCATCAACTTATGTTTTTACCACGATAGCTTAGGTTATGCAGGTTGTAAGATTGGAGACATTTTGTCATCTTTCACTGAGATCCAATTTAATAGTCGTCCCTTATTTTTCTGTCAACCATAACAAATGGAACTTTGTAAATATTACACGTCATATTTTTAAAATCTGTAGAGATTTGATGCTATAAATTAGTTTAAAGACCATTTTTTATTTTCATAGTTACGTTAATAACACTTGTTGTATAAAAGTTTTCACTTATTATGTATTCCAATTTTACTCAGAAGAAATAACGTATACATACATACACGAAATATACATTTTATGTGATATATTAAAGAACCTTTGATTTATAACGTGCAGAATCAAAACAGATGAAGTTTATTCTTTAAGTATTACTAACTATATTTCTTTTTTCGATTTTTTATTTCACATTGTAAACACCGTATCATGTATCATTCCCATTTTCCAATTATTAAGTTAAGTTTAAAAACGCAATTTTAATACCCTAAATCAGTCAATGCTATCCGATTCGAAATAAATTTCACTTGCATCGTGGTTTCATTAAACCGCACATTTTTTTTGTTTATCATTTTTCGGGATGACCTAGCCTATATTCGTGTCGAGAGGCTTCTTTGGCGTTACTTTCCGCCAGGCACAATAACTTTGTCGTCTTCAGATAAAAAATAAACTTACCAAATACTTGTCCCGATAATTGTACACAATATCTAAACAATTTCGGAACCTTTATCAAATTCGTCCAAGATTATTAACACCTGTGTATTATCATTATTTTGATAGTGTTTTATCGTTGATTTTATATAAACGTAGCGAGTATAGTATCATGGGACATTGTAAAGACGAGAACAATGTTGCGAGTAATTGTGTTATTGTGTGCAGTGCTCACTGGAACCTTGGGTCAGAGCACTCAAGTCTCACAGTGTAAGTAACCAAACATATCGTTGGAACTGTTTGTGTTTAATTTTTTTTTCTCGAACTGACTACGCTATTGACCCGCTAGGGTCTTCACAGCTTCACCGGACTACTTAATTTTATTTAACATCATTAGAAATACACGCTACCAATTTATGTTTTCTCAGAGTTTGTAGACGGTGATTTGTAGGTTATTAATTTTAATGACCAATTAACGGGATCAAATGTGGAAAAAAAGGTCTAAATTCAACTTACTATAATTAAACACATACAGATATTAATTTTTAATAGTATCTATTAAAAAGGTTAATGGATAGGCAGTTTGTGGAAATGTGCCATGAAGATCCCATAGATCATCAAAATTTGACGTCGACAATGAATTTCGATTGGCCACACTTTGCGAAGCGACAATAAGACTGAAATCCACAAGTCAGGCAAAGACGTGGTCGATCTAAGCTAATGTCTGTGTTCGCAGATTCTTCTAAGATTGGGCTTACTTGGAGTGAGGCGATGCCATCGACAGAACGAGATGGAAAAGTATCATGTCTGCTCTCTGCTCTAATTGTTTTTTTATTTTTTTTTATGTCAATAGCAGGCAAACGAACATGTGGGTCACGTGATGTTTAAGTGATCACCATCGTCCATAGACATTAGCAACACCAGGGGAGTCGCAAGTGCGTTGCCAGCCTGTGTATGGGGGAGCGGTAGGAAAAGGAGAAAGGGGAAGGGAAAGGAGGGAAGGAGGTGGGCCTCTGGCGCTCTCACTGACCGAATGAAACGCAACAATGCAAGCAGTGTTACTTCACGTCGGTGTTCTGTGAGAGGGTGGTACTACCTCCCCCGGGCGAGCCGACCCATTCATGCTGAAACTAGTAATAGCTATAGCGTGGCTCTACCTCCTTCAAGATGTTTGGAGATATAGTATCTCATTAGAGAGAGATAATCGTTTCGGATATCATAATATTATTATCGTATGTATCTTTGTTTCAGGTACGAGCAATCCTGGTGATCTCCCCATAAATGCTTATATTGAAGGATGCACTACACCTCCGTGCAACTTACCACAGTTAGAGGACTGCATCATTCACATCGTCTTCAGAGCACGTTAGTGTATATCTTATGATAATTAGCGTGTGGGCAACTATTCTGTTTGTTCCCTATAATTTGTGTATTGACATATAAGTACAAACAGGGACGAACTTATCAAGTTTGCAGTGATGTAGTAGGGTATCTGTATTCCGCCGTAGATGGCGCCTGGGAGCTATGGACACGGGCATTTCCGTCGCCCGGGCAGTTAAACTGCACAAGCCTATGTGGTGCAATGTACCTCGCAGTGTGCCCATACGACTACCACAGATCGTCAGAGGGGGTCTAACACCCACTCCCTCTTGAGGGGTCTACCATATTGACCTTTCAGACCGCTGTTGGGGCCCCTTAGGAGGAAACAACACCTGTCGGAGGAGTAAACGTAGTGATTAGGCAGTCCCTGCTCCCCAGGCCAAAGGGTGTAAGCTGGTATCATGGGGCTTTAGTACGTACGACTCGGGTATATCCATCATCTGCTGCCCGGCGGGATGCTTATCCGTCAGGGATTTCCACAAAAAAGTGTATCTGTATTCAGTTTGACCGCTACCTCCTACATATACAATAGTAGTCACTATTGATCTGACACGTTGCACCTACATACGGGTTTAGCCAGTTAGTCTGCAGGTCTATAAGATACCAGTGAGCAGCAATATATCGAGGATCTCTCCTTGGTAGCTGTTCCTTTAGCTTCACTGTTCTTATCATCATATACAATGCAGTTACTTTGTCGTACTAGAAAAAAAAGTTTGTGATGTGTTAAGATTGATGTTAGATCTCACTGTGACGCCTTTCAATTTCCAATTAGCTGTTTCGTAACCTTCTTTTCCAATTTAATACCATCGTGCTTGGTTATTATTTTTTACGCAGACGATATTTACGCTTACCCTTCACGATGATGCTTAATAAGGTCCTGCAGTACTTTCTATAAATATAATATGTATTCTACATATAAAACTTACTTAGCTACATACTTGGACATTATGTAAAAAAAAAATATATATCGGAGTCTCCACTTGATATAAAGTTATGGAAGTTTCTAGAGATTACGATTCTTATAAACGCTGAACGTTAAGCGACGTATGTTTTCCGAAATCTTAAATGAATGACTGCGACAACATTACACATATCACCAAGTGGAAGGGTTTTATTTTAATTTATATATATATTTTCTTTTTTTTCCCCTATCAAACTATCTAATAGTTTAGAATATTTTTTTTTCTTCGAATTGACTACGCTATAGACAAGCAAGGTCTTAACAGCTTCACCGGATTACAGATAATATTCTAAACTATTAGATAGTTTGATAGGGGAAAAAAAAGAAAATATATATATAAATTAAAATAAAACCCTTCCACTTGGTGATATGTGTAATGTTGTCGCAGTCATTCATTTAAGATTTCGGAAAACATACGTCGCTTACTCGAGGTGGCCCTCGATAAAACCGACGCCCTAATGTTCCATGGGCCTCGGCGAGGGCCGCCTCCAGGGGCCCACATATATGTGGAGGGTGTCCGTGTCAGGGTGGGGACCCAGATGAAGTATCTGGGCCTCACCCTGGACGGACGCTGGCGGTTCGAGCCCCACTTCAAGGGGCTCGGACCGCGCATAGTCAACGCGGCAGCGGCGCTCGGACGAATCCTCCCCAACACGGGGGGGCCGGGCGCCGTCTGCCGTCGCCTCTATATGGGGGTCGTCCGGTCCATGGCCGCCTACGGGGCACCGTTGTGGGTAGACGCCCTTAACGCCACAAATATTCGTGCGCTGCGAGCTGCGCAGCGTACCGTGGCGTTGAGGGTGATACGACGATACCGCACGGTGTCCTCGGGGGCGGCCATGGTGCTAGCCGGCTCCCTTCCCTGGGAGCTAGAGGCGGAGGTGCTTGCTGCCGTATATCAATATACGGCGGTTAAGAAACGAATGGGGGAGCCTCTAGCTCCCAGAGAAATAGAGGAAAAGCGAAAGGCGTCGAGGGAGGAAGTAGTGGAAAGGTGGAGGCGGGACCTGGCGGACTTTTCACAGAAGGAGGCCATTGCGTTCCAGTTATCCTCACTACCGAGCATGGCTGCAACCATGCTCGGCAGTGAGAGATCTTGCCCTACCGCCGCAGCCAGAGTGCGACGTTGCTCCTCCCACGCAGCACACTCAGACAGAATGTGCTGCGCGGTGTCCGGGTCAACGCCGCACTGATGGCATACGGCGGTCGGCTCCCTGCGTATATGTATGAATAGTTAGCTTAGCTTAGGTCTCGCAGAAGGAGGCGGCGGAGAGGGTCCGTGAGCAAGACCCTCAAAGTGGCCGTCTCCGCCAACGGGGGACGGGCAGGAGGAGGCGTCAGTTTGACCGCCTCCTCCCACTGTAACCGGACCAGGGAAGATGGGTCGGGGGGCCCACCTTCCCATTGCACAGGTCCGGCGGACGGACGAGATGGCCGGTGTGTACACGGCTGTCTCCTAACAAGACGGGGCCCGGCAGCGACCCTTTTGCTGCTGGGCCAACCGCTGGGGTGGCACGATGAAGTCTATAGAGATCTCGTGCCGCCCCAACTATAGCGGAAGACGTACACCGTGGGGTTTTAGTCCGTGCGAGTCGGACATAACTCACCCTCTCCCCCGGGAGGGTGGCGTATCCATAAGGGATTTCCCCACGTTAAAAAAAAAAAAGATAGGTTGCGAATTGCATGTATCAGGCAACAGCCAAAGCCGAGGTATGCCACGCACCAAGGGTGCTAGTTGTCAACATAAAATCGGCTGAGTGCCTTAAGCGCTCGCCTTAATAGTCCGGTGAAGCTGTTAAGACCTTGTTGGGTCAATAGCGTAGTTAGATCGAAAAAAAAATGTTTTCCTTCTGTAGTGAAATGGGTAAAGCGGTGTGGTGCGCATACCCAGAAAAGAGGGAGTAAACAATATGTGAACGATAGTGACGTTGGGAAATGGCCACCCTCTGTGTGCATCCACCAAAAATGAATGTACCTATGTTTGTAAAAATATGACTGGGTTTGTCCGAACCGATGATCGTTTTGATGATCAATAAGCGCGTTCTAAGGGCTTAAATTGAATAAAGAATTACTAATTTCATTGATTTGATTAAACGCATAATATTGTTGACAATGAAAATTTATATTTTTACTTTAATTTTTTTTTCTTCTGTACAAAAACCATGCTGTATTGTTTATCAGTTTTTTTTTATTTTCAGCTCGCACAATGCGAACTATGAGGACGTTGGCTACCGCATTCATGTCTATAGGTCCGATCACAGTGCCTATTAATTACGACCTCCAAGAAAACTCCGTCACATGTAACTTCCTCACGAACTCTTACTGTCCAGTGCTGGAGGGCGAGGTGTTACAGTACACTTTGAGAATGTTCATCGAGCCGTTCTTCCCCGTGGTAAGTTTAAACTTTTGTTAATTGTAACACGGTGCAGTGTCTACACTGTGTTTCACGTTAAGTCTTCTTCGCACTAGGCTAGTAATGTAGTAGCTAAATTAATCGCTATTGCCCACAAATAGTTCACATTACGCTCGAGTACAGTATACAAGTGAGTGTGTGCTGATTTCTTAATTTGTTTATTTCTGCAATATGGGGACTTAACATTCCACGAGCAATCATGTTGTAAACATCTAGAAACTAATTTTAAACTAGTGTCTTCATTCAAATATTTTATTCATTTTTTTTTGGCATCTAACGAGCTCGACTAAAACGATAGGTTTGGACTTCTTTAGCAGATGAACGGGTGAGAACGAAATCGATCAACTCGACTAAATGGTTTGATAATCAACTCAACTAAATAATTTGCTAATCTACTCTACTCAATAATTTGCTAATCAATTCGACTAAATGATTTGCTAATCTACTGGACTAAATAATTTGCTAATCTACTCGTCTAAATGATTTGCTAAGCAACTCGACTAAATGATTTGCTAATTTACTCGAGTAATTTTTTGTTGTTCAGACACATTTCGTTACTATATTACTAGTCTAGTGCGAACAAGGCTTTAGACGTAGTGAAATATAAGAACTATGGCACCCTCGAGAGCAAACGCGGTCTATCGTTTTGAAATAAAACTTCTTTTGGGACGAAGCGAATTAGATTCTATGAACGAATTTCTCGAATTTCGAAATTCTATGAAACGAAGATGTGCAACGAAAAAGAGATAGCTATGAATGTATATATAGGTTTTAGGCTGTGAGCGAGTGAGATAGTATATTCTTAATGTACTCGAAATATATATATACAAAGAGAGGAAGAGAGAGAGACCGTGAGAATCGTTGAGATCTATAGCACGTTATTTTCTGTTGTATCGTAGTGGCTATCGCGCACTTTTAAAAATTAATCGGTTTTATATATTACTAGCTTCTGCCCGCGACTTTGTCCGCGTGGAACAGTTATTTTGGGCTGACTAACACGCAGAGGAAGTTCTCTAAAGGAAAAAAATACCGATTTTTAAATATTCTTCATTGGTGCTCCGCTCCTATTGGTCTTAGTGTGGTGATATATGCCTCCCTCGATAAACGAGCTATCTAACACTGAAATCGGACCAGTAGTTCCTGAGATTAACGCGCTCAACCAAACAAACAAACAAGCCCTCCAGCTTTATAATATTAGTATAGATTAATATTGTTATATATTAGAATATTACAAAATAATGCCGAAAATAAATGTTTACCACCTGCATAGTGTATAAATCTCATTATCCTAAAAATTATTCAGAATACTAACTTTCACTTCTACCGCGTGTGAACTACAACTTTTTTTTTTAAATTACAGGGTACACAGGTAACGATAGAGTTCAGGGTGGTGGACGAGAGTACAGACGCCGTATTTTGTCTCCGTGTTCCTGTAAGGATTGACCCACCGGCAGATGGCCGTAGTGCGTTGACGAATACCACAATTCTTATAAATAGCAACGACCATTAAACGAGTTTTTGTAATGATTCATAGGGTGCGATACTGTAAATGGAGTTATCAGAACAATAATAATTTAAATAAAGCTTTTTTAAATTCCTATAATAATGTTTAATTTTGTTTTCTATTACATTTTTGACTATATTATGTGCAATCTCGAACTTGCCGAAATATAGCCATATTAAGAATGAACAAAAACATTGAATAGATACAACTTAATTTAATTATTTTCATGATATTGATTTTACTATAACTCATCACTAGGTGGCGCTGTGTTGCGTTAGCTTCTATTCCATTATGGCGGGTAGAGGTAAGGAGAACTATCTCATAACTATCTCATACGGGTCCCCGTTGAAAATTTATTCAGCGCTAAGCACTAAATAACAGTTCCAAGACCCTCCATAATGGCGCTAGCATAGGTAAAAGTTATGAATACTATAAAATAATCTTATATAACCTTAAATAACTGCTGCAAGTTAACGAAAAGTGTTATAGAATTTTGTGACCTTTAAATCATACCTTTAGAGAATTTTAGGTGTTTATTTTTATAAAACTTGTTGAAATAATTGAAAAATAATGAACCCTATGGTTACTATAACGCATTTTTTTTCATACACACAGATGGTTCTCCTTTACACTCTCTATATACTATTCACTCGATTGAAATGAAAATTGATATGTCGTAGATATTTGATAATGTAGAATATAACTCAAATACACAGTACAACTATAAATAAATAAACTATGAATATATATATAGGCAGTCGTTGGTGCGTCTGTTAGTTACTGTATTTATTATGTCGATATTTTTTTTTTCCGAACTGACTACGCTATTGACCAAGCAAGGTCTTAACAGCTTCACCGTACTACTATTATGTCGATACTATGGTTTATAGCTAAGCTAGGACTCGGTAGATGGCGCCATAATTAATATTAATTGATTCAGTGTTTGAGAACCGAAAAGGCTCATACAGAATATAATAATATGTTGATTTCGTGGCAGTCATAAAAAAAACAACAAAATCGGGAAATAATTTCGTTTTTGAGCAATGAACTCTTTGATCTTTCTTCTTTGATTCTCTTGAATCTTTAAATATATTTTTTGTTACTCCCAATAAATTATGTTATAATTTCTTTTATGCGTGTAATGATTTAAATAAAAAACGTTGATGAGCTCTTCTACTCTTGTGCCCTTCGACAAGGAGATGAATCCGAGCCGAGTGTGCTAGCGAGACCGCGGAACAAGCGATAGAGAGGCGCGATCGGTCTAAGCGTTCGGCTTGTGACACATCTATATCATACTAGTGGGTGCCCAGTGGTAGACATTCGACCATAGTTCATTGTTTTTTTTAAGTTTGAATTTTATTAGGGTTAATATCATTGTTGAATGTAGTATGAAAAAGGGAAAAAGGGTAATTGGAACAACTGATAAATATACATACATACAGTCGAGTTTATTGATAGACGTCAAAATGTCTTTTTTATTTACATGTGTGTACATGTTGTGTAAAATTGAAGCAGTAGTGTGAGTATTGCATATTTTAATTAAATTAATGTACTTCTAATGCATTTTATATAAAATAAATAGCTTTCTGCACTTCTCCTCCATATAAACTTTAACTATTCCAAGTTTCACGTTCATCCGTTCACGCAATTTCTTTAAAAAGGGGTACATATTTAGGCTTCACGTATTAATATATTATGATAATTTTATTTATTATAATATGTATGTATATTTTCACTATTCAGCTTTTATTTATATTAGCAAGTAGATGTATTTTTGTACGCTTTTTTAATAAAACATTGCGTATAATTGTGATTATATTTATTACTTCCTGTGCCAGCGACTCCGTCCGCGTGGAACCTAATGTAAAAAAACAGTGCCTAATAAAATCACCGAATGAAGTCCATTCACTTATCTACTTTTCTCTCGTACTTATGTCGCTTTGTCATTAAAATTACGATAACTTTTGATAGAGTGTCCCGATTTTAATGAAACCAATATTAAATGTCACTCGAGGATATGCTTTATGAGGCATGTTACATATATTACGTATCTGCAACATTTATTTTCACGAAAATAAAAAAAGTACAAACTCGTTAGATTTACGTTCTTATTATATATACCTAATCTTGCTATAAATACTAAAAAAAGAAAAAAAAAACTTTTGCAAATAACGTTTATTACTTTTACAGTGTGTTAGTTTAATACATAAATATAAAACAATCTAAAATATAAAAAGCTTATTCGCAGTGGTCTCCATTGGCTGCAATACAGTCCTTTAAACGTTGAGGCCAGTTATCAGTAGAAGCACGCAGTCTTTCCTTTTCTTGGGAATATTCTTCACTGTTAATTGTACGGATTGTTTTAGGGACTTCAAATTATCATGGTGTTCAGAGCAAGCCGTACTCTCTAAAACTGACCAATAATCATACTCCAGCGAATTAAGATCGGGACTAGACGACGGCCAGTCTTCAGCTCTGATGAAGTCCGAAACGTTGGTTTCCAACCTAGACTGCATAGACCGAGCTTTATGACCCGGCGCCGAGTCTTGCTGGAAGGACCATTCTTGGTTATTGAACATGTTGTTGTTAAAGGGCTTCGCTACCTTCCCAAGAATGATATCTTGATACACTTGTGCCAATGTTTTGATACCTTTCTCACAAAAATATAGCTCAGTCACTCCTTCAAAGCTAATACCCCACCAAACCATCATTGAAGTCGCATAGTGCCCGCGTTGCGCTCTGTGGACTAATTGGGAAGCTTCCTTAGAGCTTTGAGCATAAATACGGTCATTTTGTTTGTTAAAATGTTGCTCAATTGTAAAAAAATTCTCATCCGTAAACAAAATTTTTCTGTGACCTCCCTTTGCGTACCGCTTCAGTAGTTGTTTCGATTTTACCACCCTATTCTTTTTTAAATTGTTAGTTAAGAAATGACCATTGCGTCTCTTAAAGGCTGCAAGTCCTAAGACATCTTTTAAAATACGCGACATGGGTCTAGGTGCTATCTTCATCTCCCGAGATAAAATCTTTTGCTTTCGGACAGGATTTCTTCGAATTCTTTCCCTTACTGCTTTGACCACCTTTTTCGTACGAACACTACGTGGACGGCCAGATCTTTTTCTGTCACAAACAGAGGAGGTCTCATTGTACCTATTAATAGTCCGGTACACAAACATTTTACTAATAACAAGCGTATGGAGAGTTTTAAATATTGAATTTGGCTCCATACCTACTTTGTGTAATGCAATCACAGCGATTCGGTGCTCTTTATCACCCCACTCCATTGTAGTATCGCAAAATATTGTACAATGTATTAGCGTCAAAATAAGAAAACCCAATGAATAATCATATAAAAATGACAGTTTCTAAATTCAAATGTAAGGTTTTGTTTATTTTTAATTGTAACTTTATTTATGGCCAGACTATCTATAGATAATAGATATTTTTATAATGGTTAAAAATATTTTTCTTCTTATATAGATTTTTCTTTTATCAGTTAAAAGTCGACCATTATAGCTATCATCAATGGACAATATGTCGGTTAAAAGTCGATGTGAAATTACGCATCGTTTTTACGTGTAAAAATCAAAACGTATCCCAGTCGCGTCACGTCCTAACTAAATGACGATCTGGCTTCGTGCCTCGCGTTCTACTCGACGTAGCAGTGCAGTGGATAATTCAAGCTTTTGTGTCGTTTCCTACAAATTACTCCTATATTGCTCTCTACCCTTTCAAGAACGTTCCTTTTCGCATACCACCGCTTTTGAATGCTTCGTAAAGTGTTGATTTGACTCTAGCGCATTTTTGGGACTACAATTACAGGTTTTAACGTTTATTACTAAAATAAAACTACATACAGTTGGTACAAATTTGTCAAATGGATAACCATTTCGCTAAAGTTTACTTGTGATATATATATACCAGGTGAAAGGTTAAACGCTCGCAATATTTTAATAAAAATGGTTTCTTACGATTTTCTCCCCTGTTTGTGAATCCATTGTTTTCTTGATCTATATCGGTGGGTCAGACTAACTGTTGGAGTGGCGATGCACACTCGGCACAATCGGTTTTCATAGACTTAGGGACTTTTATTTTTAAGGGATAGTCATATATACATTAGAGTTAATTTGACTTAAAAATGTCAAGTTATATTTTATTTACGAAAAAAAGTTTGATTCTGATATGAATCTCTCTGTAACTGCAAAGAAAACCGTATTATAGAGTATATTAATAGACTACTTGGAAAAATATATTCTAATATTATAAAGAGGTAAAGTTTGTGAGTTAGTGACGTTGTAGAGGGTAGTCTCAGGAATTATTGGTCCGATTTAAAAAATTCTTTCATTGTTATATAGCTTATTTATCGAGTAAGATTATAGGCTATATATATCATCACGCTAAGACTAATAGGAGCGAAGCACCGTTGAAGAATGTTTTAATATCGGAGTATTTTTTTCCTTTTTTTTTTCTCTCGAACTGACTACGCTATTGACCTGGCAGGGTCTTCACAGTTTCACCGGACTACTAAGGTTGGCGCTTAAGGCACTCAACCGATTTGGGTTTTAGGTAACATACACAAGGGTGCACGCACACCTCGGCTTGGGCTGTTACCTGGAAAAAGTCGCGTCTGACCTAGCTAACTATTCTAACTAAGCTATTCGTACATATATACATTTGTGAACCATACAATCGAAATAGCATGATTCACAAATGAATACGTGTATATCGGAATGAAGCATCACAGTGAATTCACAACTTACCCCATAGTTACGTGCAATGTAGTTTTTTCTTTGCCTACCAACATAAACAGCATAATGTGATTGTGATGATGTATTATTTTAATAATACATGAATACAAATTGAAATTAATTTCCCACGATAATGTATATAATTGAAATTGTATAAAACACGCATGTAAAATTCGTACAATAACCTAATTATATAGCCTTTCCGAGCCTGCCGAGCACATCTCGTGCACCGGCAGCGTCCGTACCCGCGACTAGCGCCCCCCCCCTACCGGTCCCCTCAGGCCCCGTGGGCTCCTAAGCCCGCGTCCCAGCCCATTCCCAGACCGCCGGCGGCTAATCCTTCACAGGATCACCCCGCCTACTCCTTCTTCCTGTCGAGTATTGACTACGCAGCTCAATTACTCATTTTCCACTAGATCTCGGAGATCTCGGCGTACGAAGAAACCGCCCGAAATCCTCTTCTAGGTTCCGTCACGGCAATTCATAGATTTCCAGCCATCGCGGCTACACTACAACAGCTCGCTCGGACAGCCGTTCAAAATAAATAACTCATATAAGATAGAGTAAACGCGTATTAACGCTATCTTCCCCTAAAACGACCGTTCAATAATAATAATTTTGTTATGTCTATTTTTAGATTTCGGCGCCGTCGCCGCTAAATAAATTTAAATTCGATCTTATTAAATGCGTGTTGCACCCACGCTTTTTGTAACCGACTCTCACGCCACCTGAGCTGCGTAGTCAATACTCGACAGGAAGAAGGAGTAGGCGGGGTGATCCTGTGAAGGATTAGCCGCCGGCGGTCTGGGAATGGGCTGGGACGCGGGCTTAGGAGCCCACGGGGCCTAAGGGGCCCGGTAGGGGCGGGAGGACGCGCTAGTTGCGGGTACGAACGCTGCCGGTGCACGAGATGTGCTCGGCAGGCTCGGAAAGGCCTCTCGAGTATTTTTTTCCTCTTGAGAGCTTCCGCTGCGTGTTAGGGTTAGCCCAAAGTAACTATTCCACTCGAACGAAGTCGCGGGCAGAGGCTAGTTCTTAATGTTTTTGATTATGTCATATTCGTTGCATTTTAAAATAAACAATCTTTTTATATATTACCTGAACAAAATAATTTCGATTTTACACATGTGGCAAGCGTCCCACGATGATTAAATTTTTTTGTGTATTGGTAGTAGGTATTGATGAACTTTGGAATTATCATTTAAAAAAAAAAGTCTCCGTTCGTTATACTTCACGACACTTATTTGTACTAGTCTACAATATTTGTAATCAAATCAAATCAAAAATACTTTATTCAGTTTAGCCCCTAATAAGGCGCTTATGAACATCAAAACTACCACCGGTTCGTCATCCAGTAGAACCGACAAGAAACTCGATCGGGTACATCTTTTTAACATATATATTTCCAATACATCATACAATCGTTTTTAGTGGATTCACAGTGAGGAGTCAATTCCAGACATCACCATCGTTCACATATTGATCCACTCTATAATAGTCTTTTGACATTAAAACGTTAGCCGTGGCGTTTAAACTAATTGTCCAGCAAATCGGTAATATGCTTTGAGACTTTGCTGTAAAAGTTAACACTATTACTGGTTTTACTAAGTCTGAAACATGGGACAACCAGTTTATTACAGTTTCTAGTATTTCGATCGTGCCGGTCTTTTACAAAATGCTGTCTTTCAAAGTTTTTACGGGCATACATTAAATTACCAAGAGTGTATTATAATGTAAAATAATACGATTTTTAACATTTAGTTTTTTTTTTCATACTCTAAGACTCGAAGATGTCCGTTATGAGGAACCGTTGTAAAATTTTATGTACCTCTATAACCATTACGTTTGTCTATATTAAATTATACAACCTTCCATATATGCCGTTCTGTATGATCATATAATTCTTGCTATGTAACGTATAATTCAATAGTATATAACGTGTGTGATTCTATCATATTCTCTCTACGAATGTTTCCATGCACACACGCTATATATTCCATACAGTATAATTTTAATCTCATCTATCATGTAATTCCCTACTTAATGCGTATGTAATCTATAAGTCACCCTATACTAACACACGTAATTCTATACAATCCATAATTCTATGCATGCATGTCACTATTTATCTCTTAATATTCTATCTATAATTCACATATTCTATAAATAAATACATACTTCATTCTATAAATCAATACATTCTATATTCAATAAGTCTACACATGCTTCTACATATCCATAATTCAATCCTTATTACTATAAATATCACATCTATAATTCAATATTCAATAACTCAATACACACGTAACATACCTACAATTCTATATCCAATTTATATCTCTATTCTATTATAGTCGCATGAATTATCTAATAAAATCTATACTAAATGTCAATAAATCTATGTCTATGGTCTCTACAAAATATCACTAAATCTACGTATAAAACTATGTGTAAGCTACTCATCGTGTGCCTTTAATTCATGGAGGCACGTATTAGCTTATAATATTTAGAGGAATTTAAATTACATTTTAAGAATTAAAGTAAAGGCAAAGAAGAAACAAAGATCATAAACAAAAAAAAAGTTAAAGTGTGAAACACTGTGTCTAGTTATGATGAGTGTATGTGTAAAAGTGGGTGTACATGTCTGCTCTCGTATCATAGATATGTATAGTTCTCGGAATGCTAATAGAGTACTTTAAGTAAATTTTCCGTATGTTCATAGGAAATGCTATAAAGCCATCGTTGGAAGACAACAGGTGCTTGTCAAACTGAGGGTGGTAGCTAGCCAGGTGGCCTTAGAAAATGCTCTACGACCATGCATGTGCTTGTGGCTTAAATAAACTGTATTAACAATTGTAAATATAACAATTATTATTTCTATAGTTTTATCTGAGATCACTCTTCTATTTTTTCTTTTTAGGGACTGTAATTCCAACGAACATATCGGCCTCATTGTGCCTTCTTCTTTCTAGATTCACATCAGGAGAGTTGTTATTGGGATAGTACTACGGGGTCATAAAATATCTAGATCTGATTACTTATTTAGGTTACTTACGTCTCATGTAAGAAAGTGTATTGACGCAGTTATTGTCTCGCTTCTATTTTCCAAATAAATAAATTTCAAGCGATGAATCACAACGAACGTTCGTAACTGATGAGAGCCGAGTGTGAAACTCAATTATTGAAAGTTAAAAACCACTGGACACTCGCAATAAGGACGGGTATGGTTCGGTAAACTTCCATAAATTCCGTTTCACGGGTCTCTGTTGACTTGTAATTTAATTTCAACTTTGTTTTAATTAAAACAGTTTTGTTTATGATAGCGATCCCGATATGTAGACGAGTTTGATATAACAGTTTAGTGTAACTGGAGATAATTATATGCATTTATAATATTATTTTACTTTTACGAAATATAATTAAAATTGGTTACTACTATGATTTAATTAATTGCTTTCTTTTAATTCGGGACTTATTATAACAATGTAGTCGAAGTATGTATGGGACTTCAAAAAAATTTTTTTTTTCAATATCTTTCGAAATATTAATATAGGTTCTCAAGTAATATGGCAAATAACAATGTACGTAAGTAAATTGAATTAAAATTTATTGTGTGTACTTATTGAAAATTAAAAAAAAATCATTTAAAAAAGGTAATTGTTATTTTTGTAATAACAAAAATAATAGGTAATAATTATGGTGTTAATTTATTTATTGGATAACAAGATTAAATAATATAAAATGAAATATAACCAATAAGTACTTAATAATAAATGCTCCTACTGAAATTTTTAGCTACGATAAGTATTTTTTTTTAAATATAGACAGTTTGTGTACTAGTATTACTAGTTACTAGGAGATACCCGCAACTTTGATATAATAGGTCTTTACCTATGAAATTGCCGTTCTGCAGTGCTGGCCATTTCAAATCAAAATAATTTTTGTTTGGCTAAGAATTCTAATTTCAAATTAATTTTATTTTAAAAACATGGAATTCTTTTTCCAAAAGTAGTCATTTGTTTATTGATTAGTGTTACATTTTCATCGCATTTCAATCTTTTTTGTCATCATGGATACGTTAAAAATTTATTTATTAAAAAGTAATTATGGAATATGAGTACCGTCGTGGCAGCAACGCGGCACAAGCGGCACGCAACATCAACGGCGTTTACGGAGCTAACACTACAAACCGACGCACCACCTGTTATTGGTTTGCTCGCTTCCGTTCTGGGAATTGGGACCTGAAAAATGAACCTCGCGGTTGTCCGAAGATTTTGGTCGACAATGACGAATTAAAGGCGATTGTGGAAACTGATGATACACAATCTACGGCCGAATTAGCAGCAGCTTTCGACGTTAGCATCAAAACAATATTGGTCCATTTGCGTCAAATTGGCAAGGTAAAAAAGCTTGACAAACGGGTGCCCCACGAACTCGATGATCGAGACGTGCCTCGCACTACTCAACAGACACCTCTACAGACACACAGATGAAGGAACTTTGAACCGCATTGCTACCTGCGATGAAAATGGATTCTGTTTGATAACTGCAAGCGCTCAGCAAGTTGGTTGGATCCTGGTTTAGCACCTAAACAATGCCCTAAACGAAAACTTGCCCCTGGAAAAGTGATGGTCAGTGTTTGGCGGTCTAGCGCCGGTGTGATTCATCACAGCTTCTTACCAAACGGGGTGAGCATTACTGCAGATGTGTACTGTGAAGATCTGAACACAATGATGGAGAAGCTGGCACATCTCCAACCAGCATTGGTCAATCGATCGTCTCTGGTGCTCCTGCACGACAACGCGCGACCTCATACTGCACAGCAGACGGTCTCCAAGTTGCAAGAACTGGGGTTGGAAGTTCTCCGTCATCCGCCCTACTCACCAGACCTTGCACCTATATAGACTACTATATACTATATACCTATATAGTCTATAGATGTATAGACTACTACTTTTTCCAGAATTTGGATAACTCCTTGGCGGGAAAATATTCAATACCCGAGATGCAGTACAAAATGCCTTTGAAGAATTTGTTGCCTCCCGTCCAGCTGATTTCTTTAAGAAGAGCATCAATAAACTGCCACTGCGTTGGCAAAAATGCATTGATTGCCTGGGTGATTACTTCGATTAATACAAATAAAAAATACATGAAAAAAATTCGTTTAATTTTTTTCATACCAAACGGCAATTTCATAGGTAAAGAACTAATATTTAAAAACCCGTAGCGACAAATATATTTTGCTTTCAAAGTTTGTTTACTCTTTATAGTGTAATTTAGTGCAATAAGATCGTAGTTTCCTAACATGTAAATAACATTAGATATATTAAATGAAGATATCGTGACATTTTATAGATAAAAAACAACTGTCTAAGAAGTTAAACTAAAAAAAAAATGATAGAAATCTGTCCAGTAGTTTTGCGTGAAGCGCGCACAACCGTATACCTATATAAGTTTATTTATATTGAAGGCAAATTAAAAACGACGAATCTTAAAATTTTTAATAAACTAAATGCTTAAATTTTGATTTAACTCAAATATGTGATCTACTCCCCTCTCCTCTCCCCCTCCCTCCCTTTCCCCCAAATCCAGGTTGGCAACGCACTTTCGACTATCCTCGTGTTGTTAGTGTCTATGGACGGTGGTGATCACTTAACATCAGGTGACCCACCTGTTCGTTTGCCTGCTATGACATAATAAAAAATTAGTACAAATTCATGTATCACAAAACACATGTAAACAAATAAATGAACAGCACAATAAACTGTTATTTCTTTATTTTTCGATTCTGCAACTTTAATGTACATTATCATATATTTATATATATACGTGAAGCCTAATCTTTGTACCCCTTTTTAAGGGAATTGGGCGAACGGATGAACGTGAAACTTAGGCAACTTTAATGTACATTATCATATATTTATATATATACGTGAAGCCTAATCTTTGTACCCCTTTTTAAGGGAATTGGGCGAACGGATGAACGTGAAACTTAGCATAGTTAAAGTTTATATGGAGGAGAAGTGCAGAAAGCTATTCATTTTATATAAAATGCATTAGAAGTATGTTAAATTAATTAAAATATACATGCTACTGCTTGAATTTTATACAACATATACACACATGCAAAAGAAAAAGACATTGTGACATCCTTCCTTTTACTCTTACGTTCCAATTACCTCTTTAATATTTTTAACATGACTGACGTTGCATGCCTTACATGCCCTTTGAAATCAACTGGTCAAACTGTAGGTTAATTTTATAATAATATAATATGTAAATTCATCATATACATTAATAATTAATTGATAAATAGTTTGACTTTAGTAAATTTATGGAACCACTGAAATAATCATTATTCTCTTTGGTCTTATTGAATGTCAAAATTTTTAGGTAACAGGACTGCTTTCACTTCATGTCACTTTGCTTCACGTTGTCATAAGTAAAGCAATATTACCAACGTCAATGTTAATATTTTAATGTATAGTATTTTTTTTATCGTGAACTCACTTTAAATGATTAAGTAGTAGTAGTATTAAAAAAATCTTTGTTTTGGATTCATCGTTTGATTCTATTGCGATCAATTTCTTTATTTTTGTTAAGTTATATTTACTTAGAATTTGAGAGCCTTACCACCTTATATAACCGCCTGTTTGCTTGTTTCAAATTTATAATTAATTTCAATTGTTGGTAACGCCATCTCTTAATTTTTATGTGTATTATTTCCTCTTCCTTATTCCGCATATTTTATCTATACTTTCGCACGCTATTTATTATCTATGTAGTTTATACAACCCCTTCCCTTCCCAAAAAGAACGGAACGCAAATCGCCGCTCGCGCCGCCCTTCCTCTTCTACGGCTAACGATCCAAGCGCCCGCACGCAATTACGCAAAATCGATAAAAAATAGTGATTTATTGGATTATCTATTTATGAACATTTACCGGGACGACAGTATATATGTTATGTGGTGATTGTGGTGGAACGCAGAACCAGCCCAGAATTGAATCAACAACCCGCCTAAAGCAAAGAAAAAATTTATAGATCGCAAGAAGGCCGTAACTTTTAATTTAGTGCACTCCTGGTCCTTTCGAACCGTATCCTTCCTTATATTTATTTATTTACGCTATTATACTATTCTTTTCAATTTAAAATGCCTAAACTCACGCCTACTACCGCGGACGGAGAATCCACCGCCACCGCCACTTTGCAAAATAATGTCGTTATGTTAACGGCTAAACAACAAAGTATGTTCAGAATTATTCAAAATATGTATGATTTGAGCATTAGTACGGATGATAACGCGACAAAAATGTTTCTCATTCGAATAAAATCATTAGAGACTATCCGCAAAGATTTTATTGAAGTGTCGGAACAGTTAAATCTCGCCATCTTGACTGCAAACCCAAAAGCAGTCCCCGACTTCGCATCTTTAATTTCTTTTGACGAATTATATTGTCATATTAAGGCCGTCGAAAGTGAATTAATTAATAATACCGATCAGTCGTTTAAAACCGAAACGACAACGCGTACTTTAAATCAGTTTGATATTATAAACCGTAAACTACCTGCTTTGGAGTTAGTATCGTTCGACGGCAATCCGAGTAATTGGGTACCGTTTTATGAGAATTTTACAACGCTAATTGATAATAATAGTAGCTTATCTGATGCCGAAAAAGTACAGTATTTGATCGGAAAGTTAACCGGTAAGGCTCTCAGCGTTTGTGCGGGAATACCTCCGGTCGCTAATAACTATAATATATTGTGGAACGCTCTCAAAGAAAAATATCAAGATAAAAGAACATTAGCTACAATGTATTTAGAACAAATATTAACTTTCAAAGGTAGTCAGTCCCCGTCAAGTAGGTCACTAGACGAGTTCATAGAAAAATTTTGTGCCGCTCAATCTGCTATAAAACAACTCAATATTATCGATTTATCAGATTTTATATTTACACATATTGCATTATCGAAATTAGATAAAGAAACAGTAAATTTGTTTGAACAAGCGCATCGAGATATTAAGCTACCCTCGTTTGAAATGATATCTAAATTTGTTAAAGAACAATCCAAAATACATTTACTTCGCGGTAGCTGCAGTACACCGAAGACCGCGAGCACCCACCCTACTCACTTTAATATTAAAACGCAAAACAAGTCATTTACTCCGCAGTTTAATAAACCGAATAATAATAGAACTCCGGCGCAAGTATTCTTTACGCAGCATAACAATAATTATTTTCCGAAATGTCCTTATTGTAGTGATAACAGTGTACATCCGCTATTTAGATGCGAGAAATTCCATAAGTTGAATACAGTCGAAAAAAATAATTTCGTACGTAATAATAATTTATGCTTTAATTGTTTAGGTTTCCATAATATAAATTCATGTCGCTCATACAGTCGATGTAATATTTGTAATCGCATGCATCATACGCAATTACATATTGATTCACAACCTCGGTGTGAATCCGCTCCCGATCGCGCGAGTGCCGGTCGCCCGGTATCTAAGCGGGCACAGACACTCAGCGCTGCCGCTACTACTACGGGCGAGACGAGCGTCGCGTACCACGCAACAAATAACAGATCTCCGCGGCCGCCGCACGCGCCGCTCGCTTCGCACGTTCATGAATCTTATGTTCACGCGCTACAAACTCCGCTCGCCCCGCGCGTCTCATCACCTGCACTCACGCCGTCTTCAACACAAATTAGTAACGCATTTACGTCTTGTACGCGTAGTTGTTTGAATACGACCGTACTTTTGCCTACCGCTGTGGTGTATGTATATAACGACAAAGATGAACGCTATCGAATGAGACTATTTTTAGATAGTGGCTCAATGAGTAATTTTATTACAAAGGCATGTTGTGATCGTCTTAATTTAAATATTTCTTACGCTCCTTCTACAATTAAAGGCATTGGTCTCTCTGAAAAATCAATCATAGGTTTCGCGAAATTTAAAATACAGTCACGTTTTGATTCACGTTGCTGCTATACAATTAACGCACGCGTCATAAATATAATTACCGATAAATTACCTACCACTTTGATAAATAAAAATGATATTTCACATCTCAGTAACTTGTCCTTGGCGGATGAAGATTTTCACACGCCCGGAGACATCGATTGTTTGATTAGCAACGAGCTATTTCCATTTTTATTAGGTCCTCGAAAAATTACTACACCCGGCTCTTCAATAGTAGGGATTGAAACTTCACTGGGTTTCGTGATAATGGGGAAAGCGGAATGCTCTCAAAACACAGGTCACAGTTATAACCAGGCATTTCACTCGATTGCAGAACCCACACTAGAGGAATTAACTCAACGTTTTTGGGAACTCGAGAGTATACCGAGTAAAAAACATTTAAGTCCCGATGATTCGGCATGTGATAGAATCTTTCAAGAAACTTATTCCCGCGACGATACCGGTCGGTACACGGTTTCTCTTCCTTTCAAATATGAACCTACTGAACTCGGTTTATCAAAAGGGGTTGCTTTCTCGCGATTATTGAACTTAGAAAAACGCTTAGACGCTAACCCTCAGTTACGCCAGGATTATAACGCTACGCTTCAACAATACATAGATAAAGGCTACCTCCATTTAGAAGTCGATCCCGTGCCCGGTCCCTGTTACTATATTCCACATCACGCTATCTATCGACCAGATAAGATCACTACTAAAACAAGAATTGTGCTAGATGCGAGCTGTAAAACAAGTTCAAATAAATCGCTTAATGATATTTTATATACAGGGCCTAACTTACAGGCTAATATTTTCGATTTGCTCCTGAATCTTCGTCTCTTTGGTATTGCCTTGTCTGCAGACATTGAAAAAATGTACTTTCAAGTAAAATTGAACCCTAAACATCAACCCTTTCAACGTATTCTTTATCGTTTTAACGCTAATGAAGATATCGCGACGTATTCCTTCTCCTCAGTGGCCTTTGGCCTTTCATGTTCCCCCTACCTCGCAATGCGTGTCGTTCGACAACTAGCGAACGATGAACGCGCGCGCTGGCCTGCTGCCGCCTTTACCACTGAGCGACATTTTTATATGGATGATTATATTTCTTCTGTACCGTCCGTCGATGAAGCCGAACAATTATACCATGAACTCACTCAACTTTTTAAAGCAGGCGGGTTTAATCTTGTTAAATGGGTTACCAATAATAGTGAATTAAGGAAACGCATTCCTATAGACCAACAGCCCCCTGACGTCCTTCTATTCAATGAAGACACTAGTGTCAAGATTGTAGGACTTCAGTGGAAAACCCAGGAAGACGTGTTTTATTTCAAGGTTAACGCTAGCAATTCCGCATGTACTAAACGCACTATACTCTCAGTAACCGCGAGACTTTTCGATCCGCTTTCATTACTGGGCCCTGTCACCACGCTGTTAAAATTATTAGTTCAAGATTGCTGGAAACTTCAATTAGACTGGGATGATGAGGTTCCTGTACACATTAAAAATCAATGGACAACTTTAGTAAATTTATGGAACCACTGAAATAATCATTATTCTCTTTGGTCTTATTGAATGTCAAAATTTTTAGGTAACAGGACTGCTTTCACTTCATGTCACTTTGCTTCACGTTGTCATAAGTAAAGCAATATTACCAACGTCAATGTTAATATTTTAATGTATAGTATTTTTTTTATCGTGAACTCACTTTAAATGATTAAGTAGTAGTAGTATTAAAAAAAACATTTTAAAAAATATATGCTTAAATGACAATTGGTGGAAATTTATGTAAATATAGGTACAATTAGCGGTAGGATTTGAACGGAACTTACCGGGTTGTTGATTTACCTATATTTACATAAATTTCCACCAATTGTCATTTAAGCATATATTTTTTAAAATGTTTAAATTAAAAAAAAAAAGATTGGCAAATAACTGTAAACCCATGATGAAAACCTTTGATTATAGAAGTATACCCTTTGATAAATGAAGCATAATAAAGTTCAAACTTTAAAAAAATCAATGTACTATGGTCGAATGTCGACAACTGGGCGCCCGCTAGTTAACTTTAAAACTCCAAGAAGCATACAACTAACCGCAAAACGTGAAATTCAAATTTCAAAAATAATTACAAAAAAGGATATTCGTTGAACACGGACTGAACTAAAACTAGCTCTGATGCGACGATGAAAGTTGAAACATGAAGAGGAACTTCCGTCTACTTTTATTACCAACAAAACTCCGGCGGAAAGCGGAGCGCTCTCCACTCTGCCATCGGTAGGATTTACTGTTTACTAGTTTTGTACATGCACTACATATACAGTGTAAACCTCTTTGAAATTAAATTTAAGGGACCCAACATTTTTTTTTTTCTTTTTTTAAAATCCAATTTAGACTCTGAGAAGTTGTTTATGAACGTCAAAGCTACCACTGGTTCGGAAAACAACCCAGTCATCAAGAAGGACCGGCAAGAAACGCTATCTGGTTCATCTTTTCATGATACATATAAACAAAGATAGTTACGTTCGTTTTTAGTGAATGCACAGAGATTGACGTCATTTCCAGACGTCAATGTTCACATATTGATCCACACTATAATAGCCTTTACCCGTTTGACATGGTGTTTGAACTCACTATCCGGCAAATCGGTAATTAGGACTTTGATATAAAACCTAACACTATTTCCCAAAAAACTGTTATAGGTTTTTTTAAATGTTATATGTGGCAAACGAACAAATGGGTCACCTGATGTTAAGTGATGACCACCATCCATGGACACTAACAACACCAGAGGAGTCGCAAGTGCGTTGCCACCCTTTGGGAAGAAGGATTAGGGCAGGAAGAGGGAGAGGAGAGAGGAGAGGGGAGGGGAGGTGGGCCTCCGGCACTCTCACTGACCGAACGAAACGCAACAATGCACGCACTGTTACTTCACGTCGATTTTCTATGAGAGGGTGGTATGTACTACCCTGGGCGCCCCGACCCATTCATGCTAAAACCAGTAATAGTTTCGCTTTACCACCATTAAAACTTAACTTAACTTAGCACAATGTTCTCCTAAAATTGTTAACACTAAGCCTGTTTATAGATTTATCGTATATAATGCTAATGAAATGATTATAGTACGCCCTTGAAAATATCCCATTTCTAACTAAAAGATATTTGTTCCAAGGTACAAAAAAAATCGAGCCAGACATAAGGACTGCTGACAGAAGGTAACACTCAAAACAATGGAATAACTGTGTTCTTATTTGATTTTTTAAATCAATTATAGTATGAATTATATCAATTTTATAATTTGTAAATCGAAATTGACATTAGTCGGGTTTTCATATTTATTGACACTCCGAACAATAATTACATACGTGTATAGTTTATTAATTAATTAAACATATGATGGGCTTCACAAGCTCAGTACAAAATATCGATATTACATGTACACAGGCCGCCATACTACGAGCCGTTAGTGTGACACAAGGGCAATACGTCACAAGAATGTCGGTGACGCGAACCTATTAGTTTTTCTCTTACCGAAAATCACCCAATGCGGCTAAAGTTTTCATTTCAAAAATATATTTTTTTATCGAAAACAACGCAAAAATAAAAAAAAAATCACATTGAAAGTACTAGTGAAGCTAACAACAAATATAGAGTAACAAAAAAATGTTTACGAAAACAAATAAACCGCCTTCGATGTGAAAAACTAATAAGGCACTAAAATGCGAAAAATAACTGAATTATTAAACCAACCAAATTAAATAAAAAATACTGATATTTGCACTACCTAATAATATATTTGAAGTCGATGCCAACCCAAATTCATATCATCTACATACAAAGTTTTGGGTCCACTTTCGTATCCCATGACGTATATCTGTATAGTATGTACATATTTTATTACCTGCAACAAATTTGAAATGTAGGTTGGCATCGACTTCAAATATATTATTAGGTAGTGCAAATATTTTACAAAAAAAATATTTCTCCATTTTTAGTGTCCATTAATATATCTGGTTTCTAATGGGTATAATAAATCGGTTCCAATTTCACGAAAATATGTAGAGACGAAGTGGGTGAAAATCAAATAAACGATATTTCACCCCCTTAGGGGTTGAATATTTTCAACCACAACCAAAGGGACCACCTCTGAATATAACCAATTCAAATAAAAAAAGAGTCATTAAAATCGGTTCATAATCGACGGAGATATCGATTAAAATACATTTTTTTTAAATACATACAACCGAACGTAGTAACCTCCTTTTTCGAAGTTGGTTAAAAATAATTACAATAAGTAAAGAGAATTGTATAAAATCAATTTTAGGTACACTCGTTTATCATCTTACAAGTATCATGAAAGGCACCCATAAAATTATCGTTGACATCTCTACTGACGTTGAACTGTGTCACAGAAATCAACGCCCAACGTATGAATTAAATGCACAAACTTTAATTGGTTGATACGTACTTGTGCACTAGTTAGTGTGTGCTTGAATATACACAAGGATTACGATGCTGCATATTATGTTCTTCAACTTCTTTGAAATTAAATATTCAACCGAATTGAAAAATATGTTTTTTGAAGCCAGTTAATTATCGTCATAAAACCCATTGTATTTAATGTGCGTCTTGAATGATCTGTCACAGAATTTAACGATTTTACGTTATTCCTTTCTTATGTTTTGAAACCTTTACGTGTATTTTCTCCTCTGATATCTTAGTATCATTATGACTTTATTACATTTTAATATCATTTAGATTACATTCGGAACAGCGCCGTGTTTTATTAGTCCTTATTATTATTCTTATTTTGGAAAATGGGCTATGCAGGTCTTTAATCCTGTATCGCTGCGACCAGTGTTGATCTATTGTGATCGCCCCATATTACTAAAGCTCTCCGTCTAGTCCTATAGTATTTAAAAACTGCAGGATTTTTTTGACTGAGAGCATCTGTACCTCATCCGGAGGCAATACATGTTTTCCCAGAATCCGGGTTTGTGTAGGCTTCAGTGGATCACACTCACACAAGAGGTGTTTGGGGGTCTCATCCGCACTATTATAAAATCTGCACTCTCTTGTGCTCTGGACACCGGTGTTGTACAAGTGCTTTTTAAGGCAACAGTGTTCAGTGAGTGCTCTCACTAAAACCCGTAATTGATTCCTACCGAGTGCCAGGGCCTTGCCAGCATATCGCTGATTAAATGCCCTTATTAGTCCGTAGTAGTTAGGTAAGTCTTTAGACATTTAAATGTATTTGTCTTATTAACAAACGTTATATGTTCTTAAAATGTAAGTTGCTTTTACAAAAGTCAACTTTTGTAGTTTTAATTGGTTTCCTGGTTGATTTTATATCGTTATGTTATCTAGATTATCAGATATGAGATAGCCGCAGATTTTACATGGGATAATCTGTTGTCCGTCTGTAGCTCTAGAATTCTATTTAATTGAAATGGTTTCAATGAAAACTTTTCATTTTGGTGTGGCCTGAGTTTTTTTGGCAAGTTAACATATAGTTAATTATTACTGCCATTGTCGAGTAGGTAATGGTATTGCAAGTTTCTTGCGATCATTTCACTGAACTAAGAAGATGGTGGACGTCTTGTATTTCCAGGAAATTTTTGTAGTAAGCCTGAATCCACTCTCCGTATTATTTCTCGTCCACTTAACTCGCGCAAAATAACCGAAATATATTATGTAAAACACCACCAATATTACAGAATATAAAGCCAAATAACGCAAGATTATAAATGAAATATAAAATCCACTACATGACATTCCAAGTTCCCGTCGAAAATTCAAACCTGAGAATTGATTTCAAATTTAAAGAATATAATAAACACATGACAAAATGGCCGTCCGCGTCACTGATTCAAAATGGCGGGTGCGCGGTGTATTGGATTCGGCGTTGATGTACGAATGTCCGAAATCAGTGACATAGGTTTTAAAGGGGATAAATGGAAAATACGTGTTATCTGAAACGTGAAAAATTGATTGACTCGCGTTGAAACGTGACCGGAATGTTTATTTTTTGTATATTCGGTTACTGTTTTGAACTCAATCACATGTGAGAATCTAGTTTTGATTGGTTTTCAATGTATCGTTTTTTTTATTGTAGATTTTAATCTTTCTGCTGTATACTTGGTAGGTTGTTTGGTAGGTAGTAGAGGTACGCTGAAGCTAGTAATGGTTTCAGATTGAATGGGTCGGCTCGCCCGGGGTAGTACCACCCTCTCACAGAAAATCGACGTGAAGTAACAGTGCTTGAATTAGTCAGTGAGAGCGCCGGAGGCCTACCTCTCCTCCCCTTCCCCCTTCCCTTACTCCTCCTCTCCTCCAAGACAGGTTAGCAACGCACTTGCGACTCCCCTGGTGTTGCAAGTGTCTATGGACGGTAGTGATCACTTAATATCAGGTGACCCACTTGTCCGTGTGCCTGCTATGATATAAAAAAAAGTGTGTGTGTACTAATGTACACGCGTTAGAAGTTACACTTTTTGGCGTAACAAGATAAATATCTTTTCAACAATTTTATCTTTCACCTTATTCTACGTTTGTAGAAAAAACGACACTAACAATAGAAAAAAGTTATTTAATACATTAAAAGTTTTAATACAAACAAAAACAAAGAAACAAAATGTTGACTCTAGCTAACTTCAGGGTATCGGCTTTTCGTGACGGTGTTCGCGCGCATCGTAAAAATTTACACTCATCATTTTTCCCTAACGCGCCAAAAGAAGTATAACTATATAAAAAAAAACTTTATAGCACTTGACCATAATCTCATATGCTATTAAAAAGTGATATTATGATTAAAAAGCTGTAGATAGATATGTCATAAGCGCTTCGACAGCGCCTTGTTAAAACTTGGCTAGCTAGCAAACGTGATCTAGCTCTGTCAATCGGTCCGTATCTAAGCGACATATAACTATTGCTTTTTCACCACCGATATTGAGAATATACCATCTTACTTTTACATTTTATCTAAGACTAGCCGACCCGTGCCCACTTCGTTGGGCGGTAATACGTAAGCGTGGAATGGTTATTTTGCGCTAAAACGCAGCGGAAGCTCTGAAAAGGAATAAAATACCTCGATTTTGTAACAATCTTCATTGCTGCTCCGCTCCTATGGGTCCTAGCGTGATGATATATAGCCTATAACCTTCCCTGATAAATGAGCTATATAACACTGAAAGAATTTTCCAAATCGGACCAGTAGTTCCTGAGATTACCCCTTACAACGTCACAAACTCACAAATTCACAAACTCTACCTCTTTATAATATTAGTATAGATAGTGTGGCGTTACAATATTACTTTACGTATGTGTGCGTTTTCGTGTGTGTTTTGTCAAAGTATCATGTAGGAAACGTGTCTACAGCTTTTTAGTATAAAATAAAAATAAAATATTCCCTTTAAATTCTTTTCCCTTTCAAGTTTTGTAAACATTTCCGATCGTTACCTACACGTATTTTGATTAATAAATACTTTTTTGCAACTGTTCTTAATTATATAAACACAAGCTTTTACTTGAGGCTTCGCTCGTGTGACCTTTTTAATAAAAGCACTAGCACCCTACGTACAGTACCCTACGTCCTTTTGGTACCCGTGTCAACGCGTATGCAAAATCTTATGATAATCGGTTGAGTTGAGTTATAGTGTAAAAGTGTAACAAAGAATTCACTCATATTCGCATTTATAATGAATATTGTAGGTGGTAGAGCCACGCTTAAGCTATAACTGGTTTCAGCATGAATGTGTCGGCTCGTCTGGGGTACTACCACCCGACCCACAGAAACACCGACGTGAAGTAACAATGCTTGCATTGATGCGTTTCGTTCGGTCAGCGAGAGCGCTGGAGTTTCATCTCCCCTTCTCCTTTCCCCGTCTCCTCTGAACCCCCTCCCCACAGGCTGGCAACGCACTTGCGACTCCTCTGGTGTTGCTAGTGTCTATGGGCGGTGGTGATCGCTTAACATCAGGTGACCCACCTGTTCGTTTGCCTCTTATGATATACAAAATATATATATTTATATTACTTTCTAATGTAAGGCTCTTTATAATATTTATTCATTTTTTTAACTAGGTTCAAGCAATAATTTTACTAATAACTTCTACAGTAAATACAGAATATATATTTTTTGAAAACCAACATTCATTTCGGCTTGCGTTTGTTTTTGACAGTCCAATCTCGTTTCGTATGAAACTTTAGCCGTTTCGAGCTGGCAATTTTTTTGTACTGAACGCACCCCTTATTCCCAAATCCCGAATCTCAGATCCGGGAAATTGGAAGCATTATTTCAAATCAGGTAAAAGGCGCATGTGACGTCGTTGATTGTGTGGCTCTGTGTAAAATTGTATTACAGTCTTGGGAATAAGTGGTTTTGTAGTGTAAGTCATTCCATTTCGAAATGAGCTAAGTTTAATTTTAGCCGTTCCTAATTTTTTACGTTATTTTTCAAGATCTTGTTTTGTACGTGAAAAATATGAAAATCATAAAAAAATACTAAAAACCTTATTGGACGGCAAAATTTTAACTTCGTTCTCGGTGTATAAAAATTAGAAATCTTAAAAAATTAACCGTGTTATATGAACGAAATTGGATTTAGGTCATTGTTAAATGTAACGATACAGTTGCTGTTGCGTTGCTTGTTGAATTTAAGAATTCTAACCAAGAAATTACGTGTTTTTTTGTTTTTGAAAGAAAATATTGATAAGTCAGTATAAATAAATAAAAAACGGCGATATCTTTTATTATATACTGAAAGTAGCTTAAGATAATCTAGGTTCGAATAAGACAGTAGTAGACGCAACCACGACCGGATCGATGTCAGAACAAACCCTTGTCATGTTGTTTAGCTGAGCTGAAGTAAATTATAGGACTCTTGGGCTTAGTAGGTTGCCGTACCTGATTGATATATGTATGTACTTTAAACATATTGAGAGATTGGAGTATAAAAACATCGCATGTGATACCAGCACTTCTTAAAGTATTTAACTATGGACAAATCTCTTGCATTTTATGGATGGCTCCACACAGTAATTGAGTAAGCGTACTTTTACCTTCGTTTATTTTACGACCGCAACGGGCGGAATGGTGGAATTGGATTTGAATGGGGTCTCATGCTCGTGGTTTCTCTTCATCAATTCGCTACAAATGTTTCATTAACAGTTTAGTCATTAGTAAAATAATAATAAAAAAAAAGAAAAATTTCTACAAAATTTGACCTTAGTGACCTTCTCTGCCGGTGTAAGGACTTACTAAGTTAAATCACAATACGCACTATTGTAAAGCGTTCAGCCAAAATCGGCTGAGTGCCTTAAGCGCTCGCTTTAGTAGACCGGTGAAGCTGTAAGACCTTGCAAGGTCAATAGCGTAGTCAGTTCGAAAAAAAAATAGAGCGCTCAGTCCTGAGTAATTCCTAAATTTGAACGATATGGTAGCATAAAATGCCGCCGGATTTTTTAAAAGGGTTTGGTCACAAAGCGACCGTGCCACCCTTATTACATATATACATATAATCACTATTTACCTCCTATTGATAGCATTGGCTAACCTGTACAACATCCTGGCTTCATCCGAGAAAGGTGACGCCAAAATGCCGTTATAAACCCCAGTTACAAATAATAAAAATCAAAATATAATCAAAGTCCACGTGTAGCTTATATGGGAAAGTCTCTCACGCTTTGGGAGAGTATTATAGTGTCAGACAATTTTTTTTTAATTTTTCCAAAAAAATCTTGCTTCAGGACTGAAAGTAACTATAGTTGTTTTTTTTATTGTTGCACGGCAATATGTCTGCACTGTGCCTGATGGTAAGCACAGTACAATCTAAAAACAATGGCGACCACCGAGTGACACACTATCCATCGCTGGTCGCCGCTGTCATGCCGGCCTGCAAGAAGCTGGATATGACCAGGCTGATCCCGAAACGCGACCCGCAGAAGCGAATCACTCATATACATGCGACACAGTCAGGCTGTAAAACCCTACCACTCCGCTTTCGCCATTACCTCGTTCGTTATTCAGCAGGTAACCACGTGCAGGTGAGGTTGGCTTGGGTGTCTCAAGTCTTGTGATGTTATTCGACACCCCTTACACCCAAAAAAAAGGTTTAAAAAAGGGCCTAAATACAGAGGAAAATCCAGAGAAAAATACCGTTCCCGACGGATAACTCAAATCTACAATAAAGCGAGCGAAGCCGTGAGCAAGAACTAGTGATTTATAAAGATAATTTATTGGTGGCTGCTAGTATTAAATATATGTAGAAAAAACGCACTGTGTATTTAATTTAGAAATAATCGTTTCCTTTTTTGTTGGATATTTACGCGTATTAGGAACATTGCACTATTTCCCGGGCTAAAGATAAAAAAGGAAAATTATATTTAGAGGGAATGAGGATTGGCGTTTGTGTTCCTCACGTGTACAATACATTTCGGTCTATTCTAGCAAATAACCGACAATACAATTATACGCGGTTTACCAGATATTACGTGGGCGAACGAGGTGCGGCGGTTTTTTTTTGCAGAATTGTGTTTTCCTGTGAAGATATAAAAGATACGAATCCCATACTGATTACATATGAATATTTTTCAACCTTAACTACATTTGAAGTTTTGATAATGTCATACAAAATTTTGAAGTACCAGTAGGTTGTCACCCTTTGCTAATGATACAAGTACCACATACATTTACGAGTTGATGCTATATGATATTTTAAGTACGAGGGGGATATAAGAAGGATATCTTTTTGCTGTAATGTAAAACTATATTTTTTCAAGGAATTCACCTATATAAATAAATGTAGAAGGTAAAACTATACTTAAATACCAAATTTAATCGAAATCGTTGGAGCCGTTTTTGATATAGACGAAATAAGTTTATAGGAAATCTATCATTATAGTTAATTGGCGGTGACCCTCCTCGGCAGCGGCTCAAGCTTAGGTTCGATCCCCGGAGTGGAGACCTAGAGCACGCTGCTGACGTGGTATAGTGTAGATGAAAATCTTTCACTAGCTCAACATACTCAACATAGATCACTCCCACATACGTGTGCATAAACAAGTAGGTATTTGGTGGAAAGTTTTATTTTGTTTCTCTAAGAGTTTTGAAGTTCATCATCAAACCAGTGTAGGACCATAGGCTAAATCACATTCCACATTTTTCCATATACTGGAGTATTACAAGACCATTTCTCAGCTTCAGGTTTCCGTATAATATTGTCCTTCATCGTCAGCCGATAGTGTTACCTATTTAAATTAGTAAATGTACCCTAATTACGAGAAATTCGTTGTTAAATACCGGGGTTCGAGCTTACGAACAACGGATTGATATTCCACCGGTCCATCCATTAGACCACCACAATCATAGTTTAGTTTAGTCGGGTTTTTTTTTAATGTCATAGGAGGCAAACCAACGGGTTGGTCACCTGTTGTTAAGTGATCACCACCGGCCATAGACGCTAACAACATCAGGGGAGTCGTAAGTGCGTTGCCAGCCTGTGTTTGGGCAGAAGGGGAGGGAGGCGGTGAGGAGAGGGGAGGGGAGATAAGCCTCCAGTGCTCTCATTGACCGAACGAAACGAAACAATGCAAGCACCGTCACTTCACGTCTGTTTTCTATGAGAAGGTGATACTAAACCGGGCGAGCCGACCCATTCATGCTGAAACCAGTAATAGTTTCAGCGTAGCTCTACCATCTATAATTGTTGAGCGATACAAAATACATGTTTCAATTCTTGTAGCATACACATATGTGTCTCATTAACTGATGTATGACTAGTTCGGCTTAACTTAGTCATATTTAACAGTGACGTTGCTGCCAACAAGGCAACAGCACAAACTGCGTTTCGGCTGATTTGGCGCCCTTGAGCTTGTTGCCATACGTCTGGGTGCCTTAAGCACTCGGCCAATAAAATCAGTGGGGCTGTAAAGACCCATCAGGCCAAGAATTTTAGTCAGTTTGCAAAAAAATATGTTATCGTCAGGGAACAAATTATAGTGGGCCCATCATCGTTCTCTTTGTCATTTCATGTACAGTTATTGTTATTATAGCCTCCAAATGTTCCATTTCAGATCTAATGTACTGTGGCTGTAATTATCTCTTTGCGAAAGAAGGGACTTGATGTAGGATTGTCAAGTAATATTCGGCTGATAGAAGCGTTTTTTTTTAGATTATGCTATATATAGTGTATATAAAAATGTTTTTATTCTATACTAACAATCCTATTACATCTTGCGTTACTTGCATCATACGCAATCAAGGTTATTAAGTATGCTATATACATAATAGCTACTAAAAATTCTAACACATTCGTTTTAAATATGAAGTCGGACTTTTTGAAAAATATGATGTTGGTCTTTTTGCAAAATATGATGTCGGTCTTTTTGCAAAACATGATGTCGGTCTTTTTGCATATCTAGACAAGGTTATTTAAAAAAGAATCCTATGTAATTTGAAGCGATGTTGACTAAGTTGTATCGTCTTGAGACTGCAATAAACCTTAGCTTTTGATGAAGAAGACCATCGTTCTGAAACTATAGCATGATAAATAGAGGTTTTATATTACGCCTCTGGCTAAAAACCACTTAAAGTAAATCTGTCAACAAGCACTTATACGTTTGTTCAGACAGTTGCGCTTGAAACCCAGGCCTGCTCTAGGTTTAGTGTGTTGAGCGGTAGTATCCCATGCAGTTATCGCTATCCGGCAAAAAGGTGTAAGTTGGAGAAGAGTAAGTTTTTAGTCAGTAGGAATCTGATATACCACACCCTCGTTGCCCGGAGTTAAGGTGGGGAACATTATCTCCATGGTAAAAAAAGGCTTAAAAAAGCACATTACAGGTTCGAATCCTCGCAACCGAATCGGCGTTTCTGGTGAAGGAAATATTGTGATTTTTTTTATATCATAGGATGCAAACGAACAGGCATCCTGATGTTAAGTGATCACCACCGTCCATAGACGCAACATCAGAACAGTCGCAAGTGCGTTGCCTATGAGGGGTTGAGAGGGGACGGGGAGGAGGGAAAGGGAAATGGGCCTCTGGCGCTCTCACTGTTCGAAGGAAACGCAACAATGCAGGCACTGTTACTTCACGTCGGTTTTTTATGAGAGGTAGTACTCCGGGCGAGCCGATCCTGCTGAAACCAGTAAGCTTCAGCGTGGCTCTACCACCTACCTACCACGTGGAGACCATACATTGGTGGTAGGTTTTCACACTACTATTGATAAATGACGATTTTTTTTTATAGTAGCTCGGCAAAATGACTGCACTATACCTGATGGTAAGCACAGTACAATCCAAAAACAATGGCAACCACCGAGAGAGAAATTATCTATCGCCGGTGGCCGCTGTCATGCCGGCTTGCGAAAAGCTAGATATGCACAGGTTCATCCCGAAACGCGACCCGCAGAAGCGAATCACTATGATGGGCTTTTTCGCCATATACATGGTGGACCCAGTCAGGCTGTAAAACCCTACCACCCCGCTGTCGCCATTGCCTCGTTCGTTATTCAGCAGGGTGCACCACGTGTAGGTGAGGTTGGTTTGGGTGTCTCAAGTCTTATGGTGTTATTCGACACCCCTTACACCCCTAATGTGATCTAAGATGTTAAACACTGCGAACCTTAAGGAGACTGGCTTTCAAGTGCATACACGAATAGATGGTTGACGACAGATTAACTTGAGAGTGGTAGCTAGCCAGGCGGACTTAGAGAAAACCCTACGCCTATGTTATAGTTACATCATGATCTTTTCCTTCACCGGAAACTCCGATTCAATTGCTAGGAGCCTCGAGCCTCCGTACACTGACGCTGTCACATCACACTATGTCACATCATCATCGCTTTGTATGTTTTGTTTTGTCGCGTTACAAAGAAAGTAAATTTTCGCTACATGATTGAAATTGCTTTAGATTAAACCAATTTGTTAACCGCCCCATGTGCTCCTCCTCGTCCAGCAGAGGCAATGGGTGCTACCGCTGCGGCGCTGCGGGCCACAAAGCGGCTGACTGCAAAGTGGAGGTGGCTCGCTGCGCCGTATAGGGTCGATGCAGTCAGGATTGCCAATAAACACTACGTAGATACCGTCACTATTCATTTGGCCAGAGCTTCGCCTTACAATAACTTCCACATAGGAGTGCGTCCAGATCAGCGACATCTTGCCCTTTATATGCCACCAATGTAGTCTCACACCGGAATGAATAATGAACAGCCGATAACTTCCACCAATAGCGTTCGAGGTCATTAGTAACACCCCGATAGAGTCAATAGCGCGGTATCGCAGGTCAATAGTGGTTCCCCGGGTGGCGTTGTAGTCTCGCCTCTCGGGTGTGTCACGGTACCGGACGTAGACATTAACACGATATTATACGTAAATAAAAATAGTATAGTTGTTGATTACAATGATAAATCGGTATATCGGTAACATCAGCTCTTACAGAAGGATCATCTGACAGTCACTACCATAATATATATTTTTTATCACAATTGCCCATGTCCTCTCGGTATTTACTTAGATTTTATATCCCTGAGAATCCCTAATGTGTCTCAGTGTTAAGAATGTTCTTTTAATATATAATTTTTAACTGGTTCGTCAAAGTGACTATACTGTTCATGATGGAAAGTACAGTACAGTCTATAAATAACGGCGACTATCAGTGTTAAATAGTAACGGCAGTCATCGCTATCATGCCGACCTGCAAAAGTGCTTCTTCACGCCGCGTTTGAAGGACTCCATGTCATAAGAGGAAGGGAACACACTGGCTGGGAGGCGATTCCAAATCTTCACAGTACGACAAAAATAAGTGCTTTCGAACTTCTTCGTGTTTGCCGGGATGGTCGCTACTGTGAAACTATGGAGGCGTGTACCCGCCCGTGTAGTTCTGTAGTGGAAAGGCGAAGAGGGAATGAGGTCAAACAGCTCTTCAGGACACTCGCCATTGTACAGCCAATAAAACACGCTCAGTGAGGCTATTTCTCTTCGTAACTATTTATAATTTTTTTTTTATTATTTATTAATTTGCTTACTAATATTTTATATATATTTATAAACTAAAAAATTGTGTGGTTTTATTAAAACCACGATGCAAATGAAACTATTTATTTGATCGTGGGTATTTAACAGAAAATGTATGGAAAAAAAGTGCGTGCGTACAAAGTACACATGCCAGAAGTGAAACTTCTTTGGCGAACTAATTTATAAGTCTTGTTTATATTTATACAAATCAAATACTTCAGAAAAGTAGAAAAAAAAAATAGAAAAACAAAATTTAAAAAAAATAAAAAAATAGATGAAAAATGCACTGCAAATGACGTCACTTCCGTTGCATACCTGCGTGACGTTACATCTGTAAAAAATTTACCCTCATGCGCCTAAAGAAGTTTCACTTCAAAAAAAAATGTAAGGTAAGACATGGACAAACTGTCTAAAGCGAATCACTATGACGGGCTTTTTCGCCATATACATGGGCGACCCAGTCAGGCTGTAAAACCCTACCACCCCGCTGTCGCCATTGCCTCGTTCGTTATTCAGCAGGGTGCACCACGTGTAGGTGAGGTTGGTTTGGGTGTCTCAAGTCTTATGGTGTTATTCGACACCCCTTACACCCCTAATGTGATCTAAGATGTTAAACACTGCGAACCTTAAGGAGACTGGCTTTCAAGTGCATACACGAATAGATGGTTGACGACAGATTAACTTGAGAGTGGTAGCTAGCCAGGCGGACTTAGAGAAAACCCTACGCCTATGTTATAGTTACATCATGATCTTTTCCTTCACCGGAAACTCCGATTCAATTGCTAGGAGCCTCGAGCCTCCGTACACTGACGCTGTCACATCACACTATGTCACATCATCATCGCTTTGTATGTTTTGTTTTGTCGCGTTACAAAGAAAGTAAATTTTCGCTACATGATTGAAATTGCTTTAGATTAAACCAATTTGTTAACGATTGTTACACTAATCACGTATAGGGTCGATGCAGTCAGGATTGCCAATAAACACTACGTAGATACCGTCACTATTCATTTGGCCAGAGCTTCGCCTTACAATAACTTCCACATAGGAGTGCGTCCAGATCAGCGACATCTTGCCCTTTATATGCCACCAATGTAGTCTCACACCGGAATGAATAATGAACAGCCGATAACTTCCACCAATAGCGTTCGAGGTCATTAGTAACACCCCGATAGAGTCAATAGCGCGGTATCGCAGGTCAATAGTGGTTCCCCGGGTGGCGTTGTAGTCTCGCCTCTCGGGTGTGTCACGGTACCGGACGTAGACATTAACACGATATTATACGTAAATAAAAATAGTATAGTTGTTGATTACAATGATAAATCGGTATATCGGTAACATCAGCTCTTACAGAAGGATCATCTGACAGTCACTACCATAATATATATTTTTTATCACAATTGCCCATGTCCTCTCGGTATTTACTTAGATTTTATATCCCTGAGAATCCCTAATGTGTCTCAGTGTTAAGAATGTTCTTTTAATATATAATTTTTAACTGGTTCGTCAAAGTGACTATACTGTTCATGATGGAAAGTACAGTACAGTCTATAAATAACGGCGACTATCAGTGTTAAATAGTAACGGCAGTCATCGCTATCATGCCGACCTGCAAAAGTGCTTCTTCACGCCGCGTTTGAAGGACTCCATGTCATAAGAGGAAGGGAACACACTGGCTGGGAGGCGATTCCAAATCTTCACAGTACGACAAAAATAAGTGCTTTCGAACTTCTTCGTGTTTGCCGGGATGGTCGCTACTGTGAAACTATGGAGGCGTGTACCCGCCCGTGTAGTTCTGTAGTGGAAAGGCGAAGAGGGAATGAGGTCAAACAGCTCTTCAGGACACTCGCCATTGTACAGCCAATAAAACACGCTCAGTGAGGCTATTTCTCTTCGTAACTATTTATAATTTTTTTTTTATTATTTATTAATTTGCTTACTAATATTTTATATATATTTATAAACTAAAAAATTGTGTGGTTTTATTAAAACCACGATGCAAATGAAACTATTTATTTGATCGTGGGTATTTAACAGAAAATGTATGGAAAAAAAGTGCGTGCGTACAAAGTACACATGCCAGAAGTGAAACTTCTTTGGCGAACTAATTTATAAGTCTTGTTTATATTTATACAAATCAAATACTTCAGAAAAGTAGAAAAAAAAAATAGAAAAACAAAATTTAAAAAAAATAAAAAAATAGATGAAAAATGCACTGCAAATGACGTCACTTCCGTTGCATACCTGCGTGACGTTACATCTGTAAAAAATTTACCCTCATGCGCCTAAAGAAGTTTCACTTCAAAAAGTAGGCAAGATAACCAACTACAAATTTTAATTTCAATCTGCGTATTAGTTTTGATTTGATCCATGGGCACCGCCATATTAGCCTTGGCTGCTACCGATCGCCTTTACTTTACCCTTAGTCCGCGGCCGGCTGTAATGCGACATGCGATAGATGGACTAACAAATTTGAGATGAAAAAAAACCACTTTAATATATACTACACTAACGGGCCCGGCGGACGTCGCCCCACCCTGATAATTTAAAAAAACCTATTATACAACTGCAGCGCCACCTACCGGATCCAATTGATATCGAATATA
>MU158747.1:300036-338647 GCA_015888305.1 Antheraea pernyi | reverse complement strand
TATATATATATAAACCATTCTCGGATCCTCTGGAACACGCTCACGAAATTTAATCAAAAGCGGTCCAGCCGTTTAAGAAAGTTCAGCGACATCCACACATACAGAAGAAATTCATATTTAAAGAGAATATATAAAAGTAGCTGTACCCACAACTCCGCACGCGTTTTTTTTTATTCGTAATAAAGAATTATAAAATTATGAGACTATGTACAATTATAGAAATGCTCTTTAAAAGCAATTGTAAGTACGACATGCACGCCACTTACAGTAACATGTAACGTGTACATTAGATAAATAAATACTAACAGCGTGCCAAATGAGGTTTGTCATCAGCAACATATTTGGAATCTTAACCCACAATATAACTACCTCAGTGCTCACTTACACTGTATAAGGAACTAATGAAACAATAACTTAAAATATTATTATAAAGATTTATATTTACATTACATTGAATATACATTGCCATTATAATAAAAATTTTGTGACCACACAAAAAATAAACGCTTGTCTGGTCCGCAAGAAACTGTATTATGGAACTCTTTACATAATACGTTTAGAATCTAAGATCTTATTAAGAAGCCCTCTATATTATTAAAGTTATTAATAATTATAATGTCGAATTGTAAACAATAAGCTGTTAATATTTCTCTAATTAAAAATAAAGAATGAATTGAAAACGTGCTAAATTTCATGCAGACTAAGTCACGGGTAACAGCTTGTCTAAAATAAAATAGCCCCATTTTTTTTGTATAAGGTTCACTATCTACCAGTGAAAGTCCAGTGAAAATCGGTGTAATCGTTTTAGTGATAACACAACTGGCGAAGCCACGGTTAACAGCTAGTCTAAATTAAAATAAATTAAATTACTTTTTATAAGGTCCGCTATCTGCCAGTGAAAGTCATGTGAAGATCGGTTTAACCGTTTTGGAAATAGCACTGCGGACGAAGCCACGGTTAACAGCTAGTATAAACTAAAATTGCTTGAATTACTTTATGTAAGGTCAGCTATCTGCCATTGAAAATTTCGTGAAGATCGGCCTAACCATTTGAAGATAGTACTGCAGGCGAAGCCGCGGTTAATGGTTAGCTTAAATTAAAATAAACTAAATTACTTATTATGATGTCCGCTATCTGCTGGTGAAAGTTCCGTGAAAATTGTTCCAACCGTTTTGGAGATAGCATTAAGGACGAAGCCGCGGTTAATAACTAATTTAGAGTAGCCTAAGTTACCCGCTGTAATTTCAGTTATCTGCCAGTGAAATTGCAATTGGTCCAGTCATTTTGGAGATTACCCGGAACAAACAGGCAGACAGACCGACAAAAATTTTAAAAATTGTATTTTTGTTATCAGTAGCGTGTATACTTTCGTACCCACCAGTAAACAAAATATATTTTGATATTACATATAGACGCTTCATTTTTATTATATGTATAAAATGTAAACATTATACCTGGTACTATATTTATAGTACAAAAATAATCTGATATTACGTTCATAGGAAGCCGTATCATTATGCCCACAATACACATGGGGACGGGCACGCGACACCGAAAAATGTCCACTCTTTTATAAACATTAATATAATTTTCTGTACAGGTTATAACATTTACACGGAACTGCAAGATATTATAAAGTCGTTTTATATGAAGTGAAAATCTGTTAGTTAGTAAACCTGATTGTTGGCGTGGCGAGTGTGTGAGATGTGGCGACGCGATGCCATGCGCAGGCGACTGTGCGCTCTCTCTTGCCGCACTGAGCTCGCCCATAGTGTAATTCGAAAATTCGAGATTCGTTCGATTCGAACAATTTCGATGTTTCACATCTGCCGGGAGTCCCGTCACGGCTCAATTTTTTTATTTGTTACGGACATCTGTTGATTGTGTGATTTTTATTTCAATCATTTCACTGTAATATCTATTATTATATTTTGATCTGTATTTCTGTTCATATTAAAATCAATTTAAGACCTAACAGCTACATTTCTAGTATCATGTTCCCAAAACTCGACAAAAAATGTGCAGGTTAGATCTAACTATGTAGATTTCTGTTGCGGCTGAGTTACTACCACGAATTTATAGTTTTCGAAAAAAAATGAGTAGCAGTTTGTTGAAGCTCTTAAAATATTATCTGCCTACATTGATAGGTGAAGTCAAGCCAACAATTAAGTTCTTCACTATCGAAAGCAGATTAATTTTTGTGGGGACTTTCGCTTACGAATTGTGCACCACAATTTTTTTATCACGCCAACGTAGACTTCCAACGAGTTTCCCGAGGATTCTTGGGGTCCATCTAGACCCCTTTGGCAACTATAGATCTAACTGGTTGATTAGCTGAATTATTTATCTTTACTTTTAATTTCAGACACTCTAGCACAGACTACATTTGCAGTAATAAGAATAATGCATTAAAAACACACTCTACAATTGAATCTTTTCTACTACAGGGAATATCTTAATTAAAAAAAAAAAAGTAAGGTCGTGTGTTGTTTCCGGACAGTCACCCATTAAAGTACTGACCACGCCCGAAGTTGCTTCGTAATAGAGTGGCAACACTAGCGACTGTCACTTATGTACGTCTCAGTAAATGGCTGTTACATTGGTTTACTAGCGATAAGTGAGTTTCCTACATTCTGTTAATTATCATAATAAACTAAAGTGTTTCTCTATAAAAACGGTGTTCTTATTAATTGATAACCATTACAGCTTAACTTCGCTTAACACAGTGTTTACCCGCACCACTTTTCGTCACACAAAAATGTTGCGAATCAGAATTTCAAAGCCCTCACATACGAATTTTCACTTAAAAAATGATAAAAAAAATTGTATACAAAGCGAATGTGTGCGGAAACAGAAGCCGAAAACCGAGAACAAGTTTTGCATATCAAATGCAAAAATTACTGACCGTAAAGGTAGTAAAAAATACTTGAAACAAGGGTGGATGTTTCAACGGATTTAATTAATCTGATGGCACAAAAACGTGTGTAAGGCAGGAAATAGCGCATGATAGAATCACCGTGTAAATATGGTAAGAACAAAAGGTATAAATTTAGCAATAAAGGAAAAGATAAGGTAATATCTATTCATTTTATACGCTTAAATATATGAGTGATGGGCTACGAAAGAGACGGATGAGAGAAAACTACATATTACAGAGATGCAAATATTAAGAATGAGTATATCAGAGGAAGTTTGAACAGCACCAGTGATAGAGAAGCTGAGGAGTTATTACTCCATATAAATGTGACAATGAAGTATTATAGCTTGGAATACTGCGAGTGTCTAACATTTCACCTGGTGTATCCTAGTATCCTAGGTGTAAATACTGAGAAGACATCTGATAGGGGAGAGTGGAAGAGGAAATCATGTTGTGCCGACTCTACTTAGGTAGAATAAGGGTTAGAAGAAGGCTAATGTTTATTATTTTGGCACTCTTTGTGAACGGTTAATAGATTTTAGCGTATAAGGTGTCGCTGGATTTGTTTTAAATGCCAGAATGATGTAGGTTGTGTAATTTTTAAGTGTATACCTCTAAATAAAACAAGGAATGAAAATTATTATTTTTAGTTAACATAGCTCGTTTGTTATCTAAATTACTTAGATTAGATTTTTGATGTCATAAATAAACATAAATAAAATACTGAAACGCCATTCAAAATTCTTTCACTTATAGACGGCTTATAGAAGGTTACATTATCAGCGATGCTGTAGTCTATTATCAAAATTGTTATAATTAAAAATATTATTTTTGTAATTTTTATTTCTACAGGGAAATTGTATATCTTTACTAATAACTATTAAAATTATTTAATAAATAAACAAACAATCTCATATTCCCCCTTATAATATTAGTTAGGATACTACATTTAATGAAGTAAGATTGTAAAAATAATTAATACTTCATGAGGATAAAAAAGTAAATGTTCTCTTCGGTGTAATATACAGTTTTGTATCCACAATAAAAATGTCCAAACATTTTCGACGACGAATTACGATAGGGATGTGTAATAAAGACATGGCATTTCGACTAATAACGTTTTCTTCTTGATTCTGTCACACCTGAGTAGGGTTGCCACAATATGTTTTCGTTGCATGTCGTGAACTGAGAGAGATGAGAACTCCTTGGAATGTCCTTGTGTCGTGTGGGCGATAGTTACATTGCCACAGTTATCTATATATTAATACGTGAAGCCTAAACTTTGTATCCCTTTAACGGAATTGGGCGAACGGATGAACGTGAAATTTGGCATATTTATGCAAAAGGCGGCAAACGAACCGGTGGGTCAACTGTTGTTAAGTGATCACCATCGTTCACAGATACTTGCAACACCAGAAGAATCGCGAGTGCGTTGCCACCTTTTTGATTTGTCAAGATTTTGTGTAAATTGGTTGAATTATAAGGGTAATTGTTGGAAGTGACGCAGACGAAGCTGTGGGTATCACAGGCTGTGGGTGGCTATCAGCTAGCATAGTTATAAAATAAAGGGTCAAAAATAATTAATACATACAAAACGCGCACGAAGCCGCGGGTAACTGTTAGTAATGTACTCAAATTGAAATTAAGACTTCATTAAATATTTTCTAGCGTTCATTAAGCGTTTGAATGTTAGTGAATTTTTAACGTTAAGGGATTTATTACTTCATTATTTTTTCATATCTCGCTTTTAGCTGTTTTCTTGTTCCTCTTAAATGTAACAACATTTTATTCTATTTCTTATAATCTATATATTAGGGGTTCAAATATTTCGTGAGCAGAATTTTTGTAATTTCTGACCGCTCCTTCCTCCTGATCATTAAAGTAAGCAATGCTTTTAACCCCGCTCCCATTCTTACATAAACATTTCTATATATAAGTATTTTCTATAGAGTCCTGGATAGTTTCCGAATCCTGGAATGTCATGAAGTGGATTTTATATTTTATACATAACTACCGGGCCTGGCAGATGTTGTCCCACCCTGATTATAAAAAAATCCTTGACAAATTATATACTAAAACCTTTCCCATGAATCACCATATCGACTGGTTTTGAAATCCAATTTGAAAATCCGTTCAGTAGTTTTTGAGTTTATCGCGAACAGACAGACGGAGAGACGCGGTAGTGGACTTTGTTTTATACTATGTAATGATATTGTGTCACTTGGCTCTATATTTTGTAATATTTGTTGTGTTCTATGAAATATAGTTTGATTATTACGCACAAGTGAATTGAATGGGAAATAATATCACGGAACATGGATTCGGAACACGGAAAACTCCCAGGAAAGTTCTAACAAGACGGCCACCATCTTGTGAAACATTGAAATGATTGTAAGAATCTTGTAATATACCTACTCGATAATGGCAGTAATAATATACTAGAAGATTGGTTGCCAAAAAAATAATTAATAAAGAAAATATTTTTAAACACGTTCTGGTTTATTTACACAGGTCAACAAAAAAAATTCTTTTGGATTTCTGTTCTCTTGCTTAAATTCTGATTTATCATAAAGTTTGCTTTGGTCTGATTTACGACGATAAGTATGATTTAATTTATTTCAAAAGATTACTACTATATCTGAACGAATTTAAAGACAACATGGGGGCCTACTCCGAGGAACAAGGAGAACGTTTTCACCAAGGTGTGATGGATTTTACATCTATATGTTATTGTTTATCACAAATCTTGAATAAAAAAGACTCTTGTATCTAAAAATTTTTTTAAAATTATAATTTACTGTGGAATGTAGAAAAATATAAAAATCAATAATTTTTGCCGTAACATTGAAAAATTGTTCTAGTTTCTACAAAAGCAAAGTTTAATCGCTTCTTTTTTTTGTCGTAGGAAAAACCAAAATTTAAAGGAGAAACCAAAATTTAATTAAAAATAATTAAAAAAAAAAATAAGGAAAAAAATTTTTTTCCGAAAGTTACACCCAAAAATCGTGTTGACCGGTGTTATTGATTCATATCGGCAGTTAAGAATTCTAGAAATAAGGAATTCATAGTCCGTAGAAGTATAGAGGAATGAACTTACAGCGGTTCGGTACAGGGCTGAGGGCGATGATAGCCCAGTGAATAAGACCGCGCTCCTTACACATAAGATCTACACATCCAGATCTCCTCATCCCTTATGTCATCAAATATAAGTAAATCAAAGATCCCTTCGCCCCCCCATTATTGCTTACATAATATTTGAATGATTCCTGACTTGACAGATTCACAGTAGAAACCATCCCGGCAAGAACGAAGGAGTTCGAAAATTCTTATCTTTGTCGTATTGTGAAGATGTGGAATTGCCTCCCAGCCAGTGTGTTCACTTCCTCTCATGTCTTTCGAACGAGGCGTGAAGAAGCACATGTGCAGGTCGGCATGATAGCGACGACTACCATTGTTATTTAACACCGACAGTTGCCGTTATTTATGGACTGTACTGTGTTTTCCATCAGGTACCGTGCAGTCATTTCGCCGTACCAGTAAAAAAATTGACAGAGGGAAAACATTTAAGTGCATTTCCCTCCTTTATTTCTAAATTCATTTTCTTTATTTTTTTTGCCCATTGTCAAGATTTTCATGTTAATATTAAAAGTTCTCGATTCGTTCTTTTCCTTGCCACCGAGGCATTCTATTTGCAGTACTTCACGCTCCTTATTTTAACTAACAACTAACTTTATTACAAACTCTCCGCAAAAAAAAAAAAATCAGTAGAATAGAAACTTAAGAAAAATATTAAATTATGGTTGAATTTTGACCGCTGGACAAGCGCTCGTATATGTAAATAGGCGTAGGCAAAGAGTTCAGCAACCTTTTCTCTTATGTTTATCAATTCATTTTTTAAATATTGAGGAGCTAGTAGTTACGCCATCGCAATACACCATAATTGCTGACCAAAAGTGGATATGAAGCCCAAGTTTCCAGTCTCACGGTTCGGCTGACGTCCAAAGCAACAAGTCAGCAATTTCCACGATACGACAGGTGCACGAATTCAGTGGAAATGTTCAGCAGCCCGACTCCTCCGTGCCCACATTGTTCATGTATAAATATTTAGACGAGTTGACCACTAATCAGTTAGCCTATAATCGACTGCATTCATATGCTGTTAGTTTTAGGAGAGTGTCAGGCTTTTTTTTTTGTACGTGGGGAAATCGTGGAGAGGGTGGGTTATGTCCGAATCGCACGGACTAAAACCTCACGGTGTACCGACAGACCGTTTTGTGGGGGCGGCAAGGGATCGTTCAAGCTAATCAACCTTGTAGAGCCGCCCCCACCTATAGAGGGACAGACCGGGTACACACCGGCTGCCCCCCCTCGAACGCCGGACCTGTGCAATGAGTGCGCACGCACGTTGGCGGCACCGAGGGCGTCGGCCCAGACCGGAGCCCCGTAGGCGGCCATTGCTCGCACGACTCCCATATAGAGTCTGCGGCACCCGGTCCCCCTACGTTGGGGAGTAACCGGCCGAGTGCCGCTGCCTCCCCACCAATTCGCGGTCCGAGCCCCGCAAAATGAGGCCCGAACCGCCAACGCCCGTCCAGGGAGGACAGTGTCAGCCTAACATCGACGACAATCTCACAATGTTAGTTTCAGTAAATAAAGTTGAAATAATTTGTTTTTTTTTTATCCTCCGGCTCTTACCTTCGTAATTAGGTTTAGTATTTGTTATCAATAAATAAGGAAAAAAATTTTTTTCCGAAAGTTACACCCAAAAATCGTGTTGACCGGTGTTATTGATTCATATCGGCAGTTAAGAATTCTAGAAATAAGGAATTCATAGTCCGTAGAAGTATAGAGGAATGAACTTACAGCGGTTCGGTACAGGGCTGAGGGCGATGATAGCCCAGTGAATAAGACCGCGCTCCTTACACATAAGATCTACACATCCAGATCTCCTCATCCCTTATGTCATCAAATATAAGTAAATCAAAGATCCCTTCGCCCCCCCATTATTGCTTACATAATATTTGAATGATTCCTGACTTGACAGATTCACAGTAGAAACCATCCCGGCAAGAACGAAGGAGTTCGAAAATTCTTATCTTTGTCGTATTGTGAAGATGTGGAATTGCCTCCCAGCCAGTGTGTTCACTTCCTCTCATGTCTTTCGAACGAGGCGTGAAGAAGCACATGTGCAGGTCGGCATGATAGCGACGACTACCATTGTTATTTAACACCGACAGTTGCCGTTATTTATGGACTGTACTGTGTTTTCCATCAGGTACCGTGCAGTCATTTCGCCGTACCAGTAAAAAAATTGACAGAGGGAAAACATTTAAGTGCATTTCCCTCCTTTATTTCTAAATTCATTTTCTTTATTTTTTTTGCCCATTGTCAAGATTTTCATGTTAATATTAAAAGTTCTCGATTCGTTCTTTTCCTTGCCACCGAGGCATTCTATTTGCAGTACTTCACGCTCCTTATTTTAACTAACAACTAACTTTATTACAAACTCTCCGCAAAAAAAAAAAAATCAGTAGAATAGAAACTTAAGAAAAATATTAAATTATGGTTGAATTTTGACCGCTGGACAAGCGCTCGTATATGTAAATAGGCGTAGGCAAAGAGTTCAGCAACCTTTTCTCTTATGTTTATCAATTCATTTTTTAAATATTGAGGAGCTAGTAGTTACGCCATCGCAATACACCATAATTGCTGACCAAAAGTGGATATGAAGCCCAAGTTTCCAGTCTCACGGTTCGGCTGACGTCCAAAGCAACAAGTCAGCAATTTCCACGATACGACAGGTGCACGAATTCAGTGGAAATGTTCAGCAGCCCGACTCCTCCGTGCCCACATTGTTCATGTATAAATATTTAGACGAGTTGACCACTAATCAGTTAGCCTATAATCGACTGCATTCATATGCTGTTAGTTTTAGGAGAGTGTCAGGCTTTTTTTTTTGTACGTGGGGAAATCGTGGAGAGGGTGGGTTATGTCCGAATCGCACGGACTAAAACCTCACGGTGTACCGACAGACCGTTTTGTGGGGGCGGCAAGGGATCGTTCAAGCTAATCAACCTTGTAGAGCCGCCCCCACCTATAGAGGGACAGACCGGGTACACACCGGCTGCCCCCCCTCGAACGCCGGACCTGTGCAATGAGTGCGCACGCACGTTGGCGGCACCGAGGGCGTCGGCCCAGACCGGAGCCCCGTAGGCGGCCATTGCTCGCACGACTCCCATATAGAGTCTGCGGCACCCGGTCCCCCTACGTTGGGGAGTAACCGGCCGAGTGCCGCTGCCACCCCACCAATTCGCGGTCCGAGCCCCGCAAAATGAGGCCCGAACCGCCAACGCCCGTCCAGGGAGGACAGTGTCAGCCTAACATCGACGACAATCTCACAATGTTAGTTTCAGTAAATAAAGTTGAAATAATTTGTTTTTTTTTTATCCTCCGGCTCTTACCTTCGTAATTAGGTTTAGTATTTGTTATCAATAAAAATATAGTATTAATTCATATCCAAATAATTATTATTGTTATATTAAACATTTAATGTAGACCAAAACTGCTCATTATAGAATAGGTTATATAGGTCTTATCACAGGTTTAAAGTCACGAATAACAAAAAACAAATCGTTTTTGTGAAGACTCTTATGCAGCTTCTGTGAATTCAAAGAACTGTTAAATGTCCAAGTGCCAAAAATGAAGCTATTTCGTTAAAATACTCATGATGCCACATTGCACTCGTATGCTATTTCGGAGAATATAATAATTCGTGAGATGCACCCACTATGTACGAGTCGAGGTCTCATCGCCTTGTAATAATTCAGTACCTGCTAACCGCACAAGCGACGCGAGGCGCTTGCTCGACGGCCATTTTGTTCGAAATATTGTCGTAGAGTCCTCGTGTATCTTTTTGAATCTGAATATAGACTAAATTTGGACTTGCGTCTAATATAGTCAGGAGTTTCATACAAAACAAAGTTAATATATTATTATAGGAATCTTAAATTGGCATTTGTTTATCCTTAAGTTCTTTCAATGTTATAAATATAATATATATAATATAATATCGATAAGTGAATTTGTACACGTACGACTGTATGTAAACACGACCTTACTTTAATACTATCTACGTTTTAAAAGCGTAGAGACATTAGTTGGGTAGTTCTTTGTTTTAATTTAAACACAATATGTTCTTCTTTGGTAAATAATAGTTTTTATTACTTTTCCAAAATAAATTTAGTGTATTTTTGGCGGGGTCTTAGTTTTTTCATGTAGTGTTTTTTATATTTTATTTATAGTCTTGTGTTAATATTTTGTAATATTGGTGGCATTTTACGTAATACGGTTATTGTGCATAAGTGAAATGGATGGAAAATAATACCATGGATCTTGAATTCTGAAATGCCACAAAAGCTTTCGGTGAATTACTAAAAAGGTGCCATCGTCTTGTTGGAAGAAATTAAATTATTAATAATCATTATAAATTATTATTATAAATAAATTAATATAATTAAATTATTCCAAAACACTTGTAATATTGTTACATACTTGACAAAGGTTAAGGTACAAATACCAAAACTTTACCGAATGGGATTTACCCTCAGCAACATATTTGGAACTTTAACCCGCTATATTACTATCTCAATGCTCACTTATACTATATAGAAAACTAAGTTACAGCTGACAGCTTGTCTAAAATAAAATAGCCTATGTTATTTCTAATAAGTTCCGCTATATACCAGTGAAAGTCCCGTGAAAATCGGTCCAACCGTTTTGGAGATTCCACTGTGAATGAAGTCGCGGTCAACAGCTAATATAAAATAAAATATGTGCTGCATAAATCAGGCATAAACGCAGACAGAGTCATGGGCGGCCGCTAGTAACATATGGTAGTATAAGTTTGTTTGATATATTTTTTTCTTTTTTTTTTTTTATAGTAGCACGGCAAGGTGACTGCACTATGCCTGATGGTAAGCATAGTACAATCCAAAAACAATGGCGACCAACGAGTACATACTGTCCATCGCCGGTCGCCGCTGTCATGCCGGCCTGCGAAAAGCTGGATATGCACAGGCTGATCCCGAAACGCGACCCGCAAAAGCGAATCACTGTGACGGGCTTTTTCGCCATATACATGGTGGTTGCGACCCAGTCAGGCTGTAAAACCCTACCACCCCGCTATCGCCATTGCCTCGTTCGCTCTTCAGCAGGGTGCACCACGTACAGGTGAGGTTGGCTTGGATGTCTCAATTCTTAGATGTTATTTGACACCCCTTACACCCCAAAATTCTTTATTATTTCATCAGTGGTTGCTATATTTCCTTATATTTTTATAAATTTCATAAATGAGTCTACAACGACAAGCTCGGGTGCAATTCTAAACAACTGTATTTGTAATTTAAAGAAAATAGCTGTGTCTAATGAAACTCAGGACCGAGAAGCAAATAACGAGAGAGCCATGTAAAACAATAAAAAAGAAACCATTTCTAGCACAGTACAAGAATAGATCGTGATTATTAACAGAGAAAGAAAAATAGACCTTACCGCGACAAACATAGGGTATTTACGTATTTAATGAATACTGTCAAAGATGTATGTTTTAAACTAGAAGTGACATCGTTATTGCTAGTTTTGTGGGTTTTATATTAAACTAGTTGTGCTCGCGACTTCGTTCGCTTGGAACCTGATGTACAAAACAGTGACTTGTAAAGTCATCAGAATGTATTAAATCTAATTGCTATTTACTTTAAGTTTCGCCGTCATTAAAATTATTATAACTATTAGAGTAGACTTATTTTAATGAAACAAAGACTATAGAGCTGTAGACGGTAGAGCCAAGCTGAAGCTATTACTGGTTTCAACATGAATGGGTCGGCTCGCCCAGGGTAGTAACACCCTCTCATAGAAAACCGACGTGAAGTAACAGCGTTTGCACTGTTGCGTTTCGTTCGGTCAGTGAGAGTGCCGGAGGCCCAATTCCCTTCCCTCTTCCCCGTCTCCTCTCCCCCAACACAGGCTGGCAACGCACTTGCGACTCTCCTGATGTTGCAAGTGTCTATGGACGGTGGTGATCACTTAACATCAGGTGACTCGCCCGTTCGCTTGCATCCTAGGATTTATAAAAAAAAAGACTACATGTTACTCAAGGACATGTTATATGATTTTCTTGGTGAAGTTTTATCATGAACGCAATACTTTAACAGTGATGCGTGTTCAAACTATATAATTATGATATTTTTTTAATATTATGTTCTATAAAAATTGACACTTATTTTAAATACCTTAAATGTTGTACCTCATAGAATAACTAGTAATATAACCTTACGCGACCTACTTATTATTTTAGGTACTTTACATATTAGGTATTTAAATAATGAAGTCACTTCCAGTCAATGGTCACTGTATATCATTGTTTCACCTTTGCAGGGTTGCCCAGTAGCTTCCATTTGTCTTTTTTACTTTACTATCGACTCGTATTACTTGGAGCAGAGTTCGCAAGTTGTCCGATAGCTCCCGGTTCTAAATAAAAATGCAAGAGATTGTATGTAACTTTGATGTTAGTGCAATTTACTGGATACTGGATTTGATATAACGTTAGTAATTTAGAAAAGGAAGAAACAGCCTCATTTTTAATAAGACCAGTAACAGTTTTTTAGACAATTAACATTATTTTGGTTCGGTAACACATTACCGATTTGCCGGATAGTAGGTTCAAGCATTATGCCAAACATGTTTTGATGTTAATAATTTATTATAGGGTATCCGACAACGGCGACTTCTCTGGGCATCCGCTAAAAACTATTGTAAATATAAAATATCTCGATATCTAAATAATCGATAAATCGATATAGAATATCTATGCATACAATAAGAATGTAAAAATAACGAGTCTCTCTCTAACTTTTTAGAATTTTGTGAACAAAATTGTTGCAGGTGTCTAAAAGGTGTTTGAAGACATCGTGAGGTTTTAGTCCGTGCGAATCGGACATAACCCATCCTCAGTTGCCCGACGTGATGTATATCTGTTAGGGATCACCGGATGTAAAAAAAAGATGTCTTGGAATGGGTAATAAAATACATTTCAATCAATCTTAGATATGTCTGTCTGTTTGTTTGGACACGCACCATTGCTAAAATACTGCGTTCATGATAAAACCTCTTCAAGAAAATCATAAATCTTGTTATACGTATAGATAATTATTTTAGAGTCAAACAATTGCAATAATATGACGTATCCATGTCTCATTAGCTGTAATAGTTAATTAATCGTAAAATATAATAATGAAGTCACTTGAATATGCATTTAATTGCTCTATTAGTGCTTCTTATCCTTAGAATAGCTACAAAGGTAATTAAAAAAATCAGGTAGTGAACAAAATATATATGAGAGTTTTTCTACTGATTACATATTGGTAGAAAATGTAAAATGAAATCAAATTATTTTTAATTATATAATCATCATATTCTTTGAAGAATATTTTTATATTTCACTATTATAACTTATTAACTAAATAAAATATGTTTATTTGTGTTACATCATTTAATGTTTAGAGTTTCGTTTCATATAAATTTGTCATGTTTTTCTTTATCATGTGGGTAGAAAAAAATCACAGTGATACGAAATATTCTTTATTTTAATAGTAAATCTTGTAGTTGATTGATTTATTATATAAAATAAAATTATTTTACCAATTAGTAACATAAGATTACGAACGTTAATAAAAAAACTTTTTGCATTTCTTTAACAATACATATATCAATATTTATTATAATAATTGGGGACTTTTATAATCGGGTTTTCCTTCAGAATCATTAACATTATCTTTATTATTCTTTCTTTCTTTCTTTATTATAGTTAAGCACGTTAATAAAATATTGAAACAAAGTAAAACAAAATGCTTGAATGCAAAACTTTAAAATTTTTATTTTCAGGTAACAATACATATATATCAATATTTATCAGAATAATTGGGAACCGTTATAATCGCTCTTTCTTTCAGAATCATTAATATTATCTTTACTATAGTTAAGCACGTTAATAAAATATTGAAACAAAGCAAAACTAAATGCTTGAATGCAAAACTTTAACTTTTTTCATTTTCAGGTAACAATACATATATCAATATTTATCATAATAATTGGGGACCGTTATAATGGTCTTTTCCTTCGGAATCATTAGCATTATATTTATTATAGTTAAGCACGTTAATAAAATATTGAATCAAAGCAAAAAAAAAAATGCTTGAATGCAGAACTTTAACATTTTTCATTTTCAGGTAACAATACATATATCAATATTTATCATAATAATTGGGGACCGTTATAATGGTCTTTTCCTTCGGAATCATTAGCATTATATTTATTATAGTTAAGCACGTTAATAAAATATTGAACTATTATTCTGATAAATATTGATATATGTATTGTTACCTGAAAATGAAAAAAGTTAAAGTTTTGCATTCAAGCATTTAGTTTTGCTTTGTTTCAATATTTTATTAACGTGCTTAACTATAATAAAGATAATGTTAATGATTCTGAAGGAAAACCCGATTATAAAAGTCCCCTATTATTCTGATAAATATTGATATATGTATTGTTACCTGAAAATGAAAAAAGTTAAAGTTTTGCATTCAAGCATTTAGTTTTGCTTTGTTTCAATATTTTATTAACGTGCTTAACTATAATAAATATAATGCTAATGATTCCGAAGGAAAAGACCATTATAACGGTCCCCAATTATTATGATAAATATTGATATATGTATTGTTACCTAAAAATGAAAAAGCTAAATTGAGCATTTAAGCATTTGGGGTTGATTTTTTTTCCGTCTTTCATTATTCTATTAACGTGCTTAACTATAATAAAGTTAATGTTAAAGAGTGATTAAAAAGATCACCAATTATTCTGATAAATATTGATATGTGTATTGTTACCTGAAAATGAAAAAAGTTAAAGTTTTGCATTCAAGTATTTTGTTTTGCTTTGTTTCAATATTTTATTAACGTGCTTTCTTTCCTTCAGCGTCTTTAACATTAACTTTATTATAGTTAAGCACGTTAATAGAATAATGAAAGACGGAAAAAAAATCAACCCCAAATGCTTAAATGCTCAATTTAGCTTTTTCATTTTTAGGTAACAATACATATATCAATATTCAATAGAATAATTGGGGATCTTTCTAATCACTTTTCCTCCTACAACATCATTAACATTAACTTTTCCAAAGTTCCCTAACATCTGCTTTAAGTGATGACAGTATAAGTTTCACAGGAATTTTTGATTCATAACTCTCGTATATCGTGACGCATCCAAATGGTAAGTCTTTGTCAAACTCTGTACTCATAATACGCATTTCTTGGTCAAATGTAGAAGTCTGCACTCCTGTGTCTTTCTTTTCAGTCGACTCAGCGTGAATCTGTCCAGGACCCTGTTGTGGAATTAATTGGGATACAACGATAATTACAGACATAAAGGGCAAATAAAAGGACAAATTAAAAAATAGAATCTCGCGCGATCCTAATTGGTTACTAAGCATATAAAAGGGTTTAGCTCTATAGCACTATAATCGTAAAATAATATAACATTCGTATGAACAATCGGTATGAAGCGTCTCTCTCAAATTAATAATTAAATAACTGTCGTCAAGGCTTAATATGTTACCATCAAAGACCAAGGTGAGAAAGTTGAGAAAGAGACGGTGAGATGTCGCTTGAAATTGTAACTATTATATACAATTCAATAATAAACTGACATAGTAAGGTGTTTTAGTGAAAAAATTCAAAGACTTACTTCAGATTTTTCAAGGTTCGTACCGATTTTCTCTTGGGACATTTGCGAATCGACGTTACCAATTTCACCTCCTGTCATACCTATCTCCGATTGTGCATCACTGGTAGCTTCAGTACATTCCATAGAGACTGATTCTGTTCCAGGTTTAGATACTTCAATAACAGTATCTTTATTAATTTCTTGAGACATAGATTGTGATTCTGTTCTAGGTACTGATTGTTCTATAGACGGCGATTCTCTTTCAGACGTTGATTGTTCTTCAATAGTATCTTCGTCTTCTGTCATACTTATCTCCGATTGTCCATCACTGGTAGCTTCAGTACATTCCATAGAGACTGATTCTGTTCCAGGCTTAGATACTTCAGTAATAGTATCTTTATTAATTTCTTGAGACTTAGATTGTGATTCTGTTCTAGGTACTGATTGTTCTATAGACGGTGATTCTCTTTTAGACGTTGATTGTTCTTCAATAACATCTTCATCTTCACATTCTGTTATACTTATCTCCGACTGTCCATCACTTTTAGCTTCAGTACCTTCCATAGAGATTGTTTCTGTTCTAGGCTTAGATACTTCGATAATAGTATCTTTATTAATTTCTTGAGACTTAGAATATGATTCTGTTTTAGGTACTGATTGTTCTATAGATAACGATTCTCTTTTAGACGTTGATTGTTCTTCAATAGCATCGTTATCTTCACCTTCTATCATACTTATCTCCGATTGTCCATCACTGGTAGCTTCAGTACATTCCATAGAGACTGATTCTGTTCTAGGCTTAAATACTTTGTGAATAGTATCTTTACTAATTTCCTGAGATTTAGATTGTGATTCTGTTCTATTTACTGATTGTTCTATAGACGGCGATTCTCTTTTAGACGTTGATTCTTTTTCAATAGTATCCTTAGAAGAAGGCACAGACGATGATTCTGTTGTGGTTCTTGATTGTTCACTTTGTGACTCTGTTCTTTTAGATGATTCTAGGGAAGAAATAATTAGGAACATAATAATAATAAATATTTATTACCAATCAACTTATTCTAGGTTTACACATACATGGATAAGATAACAAACTAAACTAGGCTCGAGGGCTGACTCGTGGATATTTTTTTAGAGTGATTTGTCTATCCAGTTAACAGGTTTTAACCACGATCGTGTGTGTCTGTTTGTGTGTGGTTATGCAAGTATGTTATTTTTAAATTACTTTTTATTATATGATTATAATATTTCACACATTTCTAACTCGGCTGGTAAATTTCTTTTTTCTATGACAAAAGTGTAATCAGTTGCGTTTTTGGATCCGTTAGTTTCTACTTAGTAATCTAACAGTTTACATATCTATTTCGTTCCGATTGTTGTTGTTCCTACATTGTAAAATACTTACCATCGGTCACAGTGCCAACATACAGCGCTAATATAAAAAAGGTACACGAGTAACTAAAGTGGTATGCAGTGGTCAAACATGACACGAATAATTACCCAGTTTTTTGTAATACTGGTGGAGTTAAAATGTAAGCTGTAATTTCTGGTATTCATGAAGGCGTTTGATAGAATCGGTCTCTGTAACATAAGAAACTGCAATCGATACCTTTGAGTACATCATAAGCAATACTTTTTCCTAACTTACCTACTGTATCGTGGGTAGTATACGTATGTCTTTGGACAGCAGTCACTCCAGGGCTAGGCATCTTTGCTGGAGATGGTGCTGCAAATTAAAAGAAATGATTAATGTATATTAGCTCTTGACACTCGTGGGCTCCGGAGCGGAGCCATTTAAAATGTGGGCCGCGGGTCGCGTATTGTTATACTTTCGATAACAGCAGACTATAGTGTTTCCGAGTTGCTGCTAATACGAAAGAAAAAAATTCGAGTGCAAAGGGTTAATAGTGGATAGTTAGGTGGACATTAGAAAAACACTTTTCCGTGCGTAAAGGAATTTCTATTGCTCGACTGATTTGAAATGATCCTTAGGAAAAAAAATCAATAACGGATATATTACATCTGTAACTCGATATTAGACTCTTTCAATTTTTTAATTTTTTTAGTAAGTGAATAATAGTCGTAAAGGTAATTAACAAAATGCAAATATTAATAGAATCAGATTTATTGAAAAAAAATCAAACGTATTGTTTGTACAATTTGGAAAAAATAACTTGGATAATCTTTTTCTCTATAACCTATTCCAGTATCACGTGAAATTCGATCTGGTTGTTAACAAAAGACGGTTCGGTTATGGATAATAGTGGTCGCCTAGTGTTCGAAATTCGACCAGATTTTTTTACATTCAATAAGACTATAGAGAATAATAATTATTTCAGTGGGTTTATAAATTTATTAAAGATAAAGAAGTTATCAATTAATTTTTAACTTATATTACGAATTTATATGTTAAATTGTTATAAAATTAATCTACAATTTGACCAGTTAATTTTAAAGGATATATAAGGTATGGATCGTAAGTCATGTTAAAAAATATTGAATGTATGATGCTAATTGGAACGTTTGAGGAAAATGAAGGATGGCGAAACGTCTTTTTAATATACATGTGTGTATATTTTGTGTGTCATCCAAGCAAGGTGTCTAGAAATAAGTAATAAGATATATTTCAATCATTTTTAGAAATGTCTGTCTGTCTGTTTGTCTGTCTGTTTGTTGGTCACTGCTAAACTACTGCGTTCACGGTAAAACCAATATCAACATTTAGCCTTTATTTCATTAAAATCGGCCCACTCTATTAAAAAAATATTTTAATTTGAATTACGGCTCTAGTTGAGTACGGGAAAAGAGTAGGTAAGTAAATGCAATTCAATCTCTTACAAAAGAGGACATTATATCTTTATATATAAATTCCTTCTGTACGTGTGTATGTCACTGAACTCCTCCTAAACGGCTGAACCGATTTTGGTGAAATTTTGTGTGTGTGGTCCAGTGGATCCGAGAATGGTTTAGATTCACAATTGGACTCGGTATGTGGCGCTGCAGGTGAATTTTAGTTTTTTTTTATTATCAAGGCGTCCTGCCTTACGTTAACCTCCGCCCGGCCAGCTAGTGATGTATAAATAATATCTAAAACACAGTAAATGAAAAACTGTTTTTTTTTTCATTAAAATTTCCACGCGGACAAAGTCGCGGGCAAAGTAAGTAACACATATATTTTGATATTCTTCCGTTATCGTATTGTCAATTTTATTCCATGACTTTAGTAAAAATCGTGATGCACAGAATATATGTATACCAGGTGACTGTTTAGACGCTTGCAGTATTCTAGGATATGACACTTAATGGTCAAATTTAACATATAAAATAATAATATTAAAACAAATATTAACTAACAACCAAGAAAACCTAAGTTAAAGTTTGTTCTAAGACTTTCAAAAGTATAGCTACAAACGTGTAAATAAAATAATAAACCTAAGTGCAATGACCGGTGCCAAAAGCTATAATGGACGCCCTGGAGTTAATATCTTTTGATAGTAAAACGGGCAATAAACCCTTTTGTGTTGTTCCTGATGTTCCCACGTTCCCTTTTTAAATTAAAGTGAAATCACCCGGCGGGTTTTGACACTGTGGTTTTAACATACGACGCGTAGAGGATTGTATATACTTTTTGTATTTTTCTAGATAATTATGTAAAATATTAAGCACCTATTTTTTATCGATTTAGAACGAGAATCGAGTGCAGAGTGACCTCTATAAATATTGCTACTGTCTAAACAGTCATCTGGTATAAATCATATTGCATAATTGTATATATGTATGGTTAATTAATTATATTGGGTAATTAATTAGATTCGAATTCACGGAATTTGCGTGCATCAGCCCAAGACGAGATTCGGCCACTTTGGTACATTCCACTAGCGGCCATTTCAGTTGAATGTCTTCTACAAAGCTTGAGCAGTGTTGGTTAGTTTGCCAAAAAATATGTATACGAGTCAAATAATTATAAAGTAAGTAAATATAAGAAATGGACGTCTCTCCGTGACCAGGAAAACATAAATCTTATACTAATAGTATGTTTCGTTCCGCTGTATGTTCACTTAGATCTTTGAAACTTTTCAACGGATTATAATACAGTTTTGAGTAATAGATAGAGTGATTGAAGAGGAAGGTTTATATGTATAATACATACATATTATAGTACAGAAAAGCCGAAAAAAATAAAGATTTGTAATGTGATGACGTAGCAAACATATTTTTGTGCGCTTAGATCGCAAACGCTGGCTAAGCCTTACGAGATAGATCAAATTAATGTACTACGTAATTATATATCTTAAAAAAGTCTAAGAATAAGTCCTTGATAGTATATATTTATCTTTAAAGGATAACCCACAATAACCATTTTTATGTTTTTACAAAAATAATTATCTGTTATTTACCAAGCTATTTTATATTATACAGTATTATTCCTTATCCAATTAAAAACATTACATACGTTTTACATGTCATGAAGATCAAAACTGTCATTAATAGTATTTCATTAAAAGGGATATCTGTATTACTCCCGTGCGAAGCTGGGACGAGTCGCTAGTGCATTATAAGTTGTGGTGAATAATGGAACATTTTGTTTGCTAGGTCTATTTTTGAAGTAAAAATTCTTTAGGCGCGACTAGGAGGTAACTGGACGATAATGCAACGGAAGTCCGTTACGGCAATATGGCGTCACGTTTCTGTACCATCCGGTATTTAAATATTTTTGATATAGTCAATAAATAGTTTATAAATAAATCAATTAAAAATTTTTGAAATTATACAATAATAATTGAATGTATATATGGGCGCGCGACCGTGCTGACATCGGGTTTCAATGTAACTAAGTAGCAAATTATTATTTTTTACTTCAATCGCGTGTGACGGTTATACGCACTCATTTTTTTTTAAATACTTTATCAACATTTACGACCCTTTTTGCTACTCTATATAAGTAAATTCAATTGCAGAATGTTTGTAAGCATATCACTTCAAAGCGGCTGCTCCTATTTGGCTCATTAATTAATTCTTGTCTTTGTAATTGGCAGGATAAGGTTTGTATGAAAAGAAATGTTTGGAAAATTCACACCTGAAAGTGAAAATTGAGGGTTAAAAAAATCATATAAAAAGTGTGAGAAAGAACAGAATATTACTGCAAAAATATTATTAAATTAAGTCAATAATATTTTAATCAAATTAGGCCCTAACAGGCACTTATGAACGTCAAAACTACCCCCGGTTCGGCAAACAACGTAGTCATCGAGAAGAACCGGCAAGAAACTCTGTCGTGTTTATATTTTTAACATATATATATTTAGAGTTTTTACATATTACATATTACAATTGTCTTTAGAGAATGCAGAAAGAAGAGCCAATTCCAGACCTCACCATCGTTCACATATTGATCCACTCTATAACATACTAGTCGACCCGTGCCCACTTCGTTGGGCGGTAATAAGCATTATCAAGCTACAACTTTTCTCTAGAACTCAATCATATATCTCATCGTTCGTAAGAAATATTTTCATTCGACCATTTTTTTTCCGACTCCCCAGATATTACCCCCTACAACCTCACAAACTTTACCTCTTTATAATATTATTATAGATATGACAATTATAAATAACGTGGCTTTATATTGGTAAAAGAATTTTCAAAATCGGTTCAGTAGTTCCTGAGATTACCCCTTACAACGTCACAAACTTTACCTCTTTATAATATCAGTATAGATAACTAACAGTCCGGCGAATCGGTAATACTCTTTGGGACTTTGTTGTAAATAATTAACGCTATTAACAAATTAACGTTCAGTTGCCAATTTTACATGGTCGTAATGTAAGTACAATCTATTCACGCAGCTCTATTTTAAGCTCTTATTGGTGTGTATTTGTTCTGAATTTATATTTGTTTAGTCTTGAGTTTGTAGTTACAGTAGCTATACATATTTAATGTAACCATCTGTGACGTGTTATGTGTGATTGTGTTATTTGTTTGTACTTATAGGTTTGTTCTTTTAATTAATTTAATTCAATTAATTTAATTAATTATATTATAACATTAATATGACATACTGAACGTTCCGTTCGTCGTAGGCTATTCAAATTTTGCTGCCCCGAAGGACCTCTACAATTTGATATCCTAGTTCATAATTTTTTTTATAGGTGGCATATAACCGGGCGGGTCACCTGATGGTAAGTTATCACCGCCGTCCATAGACACTAGCAAAACTAGGGGAATCGCAAGTACGTTGCCGGCCTGCGTTTGGGGGAGGGGAGAATGGGGAGGGGAGTAGGGGAGAGAGGGGCGGGGAGGAGGGTATCCGGCGCTCTCACTGACCGAACGAAACACAGCAGTGCAAGCGCTGTTACTACATGTCAGTTTTCTGTGGGTCGGGTGGTACTACCCCGGACGAGCCGACCCATTCATGCTGAAACCAATAATAGCTTCAGCGTGGCTCTATCACCTACAAGTTAAATTAATTTAATTTTTTTCTGTCCGTGAAATGGCAACGTTATTGTTTATCCTCTATCTACCTAATTACACCACCCATTTGCCGTAATTACTATAATTGTGAACGATGGGTTACTTTCTAGAATTATAAATGTGAAACTTTTTAATTTCTGTAAGACAAAAAAAATGTCGTTCCAAATTTGCCGCCCCTAAAATCTGCCGACCTAGGCCTATTCAACCTATCATTAAATCCGCCACTAGCTGTACTGCACATATTTGCTGAATGGGTTTGTCAATTGTTGGACATTTAAAAAAAAAATAGTATTGTTTAATTTAATTGTATGGTTGTTCTAACAATAAACTATTTCTTTCTTTGATGTAAACGGGACATTTGGTCTCATTTTATTTGTTACATAAATGTAAAACCGGGACACGCGGGTATGATATACATAAAGTCCATAATATTTACCTGTTACCTCTCCTTCTAGCCGACGTTTGCGTTGTGTAATTTCTGTGTCCAATTTTTGCGCATCTAGAAATAGGACAAGTATATTGTATATAGAGTTAATTATTACCACGGTTTCGTCTGCGTTTATTATTATTCATCAGATTACTGTCTATTTGCAATATATAATTGAGTTATAACAAAATGGGCATAAATATTCACCGGATTCCAATAAATCCTCACTGTCTAAATATATAAATATCCAGTGTTATAATGTTTGTCCACGTTGAACTCCGAAACTACTCTCCCGATCTTCATGAAAGTTGCCATTTAAATATAACTTGGTCCAACTTCAGAGATAGCATAATTTATATTTCGATTAATGACCTCAATATTTTTTTAATATAAATTAAATGATTGTCAATGTTGATTATTGTTATTCATTGTTCGTTTCATCAGTTCGAACAGATGGCGCTTTAAATTAGTTTGAAGATAGAAAATTGTATGAAAGACTGTTACAAGTATCTCATAGATGGCGCTACTCCAGACTCAACTCCAGATTATTTTATGGTAAACGTGTTTTGTTAATACCAAATACTTTATCTTAATTGTAACTCATCATGTAATAACTGAATCACAGTAACACGTGGTTTTTTATTATTATTGTAGCACGGGAAAATGACTGTACCATGCCTGATGGTAAGGACAGTACAATCCAAAAATAATAGCGACCACCGAGTGACATAATATCCATCGCCGGTCACCGCTGTCATGCCGCCCTGCGTAAAGCTGAATATGCACAGGCTGATCCCGAAACGCGACCCGCAGAAGCGAATCACTATGACGGGCTTTTTCGCCATATACATGGTGGTTGCGACCCAGTCAGGCTGTAAAACCCTACCACCCCGCTTTCGCCATTGCCTCGTTCGTTACTCAGCAGGGTGCACCACGTGCAGGTGAGGTTGGCTCGGGTGTCTCAAGTCTTAGATGTTATTTGACACCCCTTACACAGCTACACTTGGGTCAGCTAGTAAAATAATAATTGTAAATGTGAGTTTGTTTCTTTGTTACGTATTTAGGCTGTAACTACTAAAGCGATTGTTATGAAGTTTTACATATATAATGTCAGGAGCACAGAAAAAGACAGAGTACCCTTCCATACTAAAAAGTATACTGTTCCCATGGGATAAATGAAGTCCACATTAATCCGAGCAACATTTTTTAAATAACACCTAAATGCAGGGCTGATGAAATGGAGAATGTTGTCTAGGATCGTATGTGACCCAAAAAAAACCCTTGGGGAAACGGAAAGGTATAGAAGACTTGAACTTTAAAAGAATAATGACTGACGGAAAAATGACGATTTTCGGACAAAATTTTATCCCCTTTCTCACTACCTTACGAGTTGAATTTTGAAAAATCTTAGTGTTCCCCCGCATGCAAATTTTCACGGTTCTAGCCCAAAAGGTTGGGGTTGTGCATCGATATCAGTCAGTCAGTTAGTGATTATTGTATACATATAGATTACGTATAACCATTATAGCTACATTTGAGTTGCTTTTATTATTATGTATAGTCCGAACCATACTCATTGGCTTCTGTGAATGTACGAGTAGCTCTTAATACTTTCTAACTACAGTAGTCACAAACGTTCGTACTGTTTCCTTTTATAAATTCTGTTGTTATTTAAACATATAATTATAAATGATTTTCCAGTTTTGTAATAATAATTATAAAATACCTTCATATAAATCCTTCATACACATTTTGTAGAGTCTAGCCGCGCCGGTTATAAAGTTAGCTGATGTTCTTAGAGAAAAACGTTTCCTCGCACATCGACGTTTGCTATTGACCTTATCATTCAGTGCTTCGCTGTAAAATTAATAATTTGCATTATATCAAATACAATCGACAATTAGTTAAAACTAAAAAACACGAAACTTAATTAATTTCTTGTTTATTATCATCTGCTTCTTACCTTTATCCGATCTAAGTAGGATCGGCACAATATGTTTTACTTTCCACTCTTCCCTATCAGATGTTGGTAATTTCGTATTAAACGCACCGCGCTCGCCGAGCGCTCCCGCGGCATGCCAACGTTATCTTTTTACGCAAGTCTAAACTAAGCTAACTAAACGGAGACGAAACTGTTTTGTTTTAACTTAAAAATTATCAAGTTTCTAATATACAAAATGGTACTTACGTATTAACGGAAACGCAGTGCGCTGCCTTTGTTTAACAAGTCTAATCTTTTTTCTTCTTAACGTGGAGAAAACTCTCTAGGACTGTTTGGCCCCCGGGGAGGGCCTGAACTTGAGTCGGAAACTCACCGACTAAAAAACTACGGCCGACCTACGCCGCACTATGGGAGTACCACGAGGTTGCGAGACCAAGCTCCGCGACACCCCCGGCGGCAGGCGCTTTCACGCCGCAACCGGCTTACGTGGTAAGTAGGCAAGCCAGAGGTTTCCTATCCTACTTTCGCCCCCCGCCCTACACGGGAGGTTTCTCTAAGGGGGCATCTAACCTAACCGAACCAAGACGGGAAAATTGAGAAAATAAATCAGCTGCTTGCTCTTTTACCTCGGCTTGGTTAGTCTTGCGAAAAAAGATAACGAACCGGCCGCGGCAGAGATCTGCGAGAGCGGTGCATGTAATACGGAAGTAACTACATATAATAACTAAAGATACGTTACCTACATGATATTCTGATAAAACAAATGATAATGCACACATACGATGTTGCTTAAATACGAGCGGATTGGCGGGGCAGTCGTCAAAAAGAAGCTAGCTGGCCAAGTTTTAAGAAGGCGCTGTCGAACCGCTTATGACGTATCTATATATTTATATCATTGTTTTACGCACATATCATTTTTCACGCAATTCATCCATACCCTTTTCGGTCTTCTTCTACTCCTATATCCATCTGCCATTTCTTAATTAATTAAAAACTTAATTTCATGTTATTTTAACACAATACCGGTGGTTACATACCATATATTCGGTAGAGATATTTTCTCAGTAGATTCAATCGTAAGCACATCGTGAGCTGCCTTCCAAGCTGGGCTTAATATTTCACAGTTCATTGTTTTTTTATTGTAAAACATTTTTATTTACTTGTGTAATAAATTGTTAATTTTATTTTGCACACAAAAATACGTGGGTATGTGTTTAATTATTTTACAAAGTTTACCATAGTGAAGCAAAGGTCATTCGTTATAGAATTAATTCAGCCAATCATACTTAAATATTTAAAAAAAAAATTGAAAAATGTTTTATAACTACATAAATTCATAATTTTAGTCTACAAAAAATTATTTGGTATTTTTTAGTACCCCATTATTCTTTGTTCAGAAGCGACAACTTTTTTTATATTATGTCTTTAGCCTCTGTGGAAAATACCACAATTTTCTTACGTTAAGATTGAGGATTATACCTGTCAAAGAATTGTTTTATCTGTTATCGCATCTCCAAACCATTTTCAAGTAATTGCTTAGCGAAATAATATTGAAAATGTTATTGAAATCTTTAACAGATTTATTGCAAACCAACTGGAAACTACTAGTGACTTTGCCGAATTTGTTCTTTTTGGTTAAAATTATTATTCCTTATCCTTGTAAGTATACTTGTATTATCTAAATAAAAAAAAAATATTTAAGTACAAAAACGCACGTAAGAAATATTTCTGGAGCTTAAAAGAGATATTTTAAGAACGTTTTATATGAAAATATATATTTTTTTAAAGACTCTAAAATTAATTTTCCAGTTGTCTGTATACAGAATCAAGCCAGACACCAAAAAGAAGTAGAATAAACTTTTACCAAATAATAATTTATAGTATAAACAAATATAAAGAATACAATATAAAAAAACACTTTTATGACGAATACTAAACGAATAAAATAACATAACATTTTTCCCAAACGCGTCAAAAGAAATATAACTTCAGAAATACAGCACCAATGAGTTCGTAATTTAAACAAATACTACATCAGTTTGCGAAATGCCGCCAAAAAGCTTTTTACTTTTTTAAGAACATTTAAACAAAGGAAATGAGGCACGCAGCCGTTATCGGAAACATTATAATGTTACATTAAAGGATAACTAAAAATATATTGTTTGTAAAACATAAGTTATACAAAGCTTTCATTATCACACCGTAATGTAAGCATATATTTTTTATTATTATTTTATGTACTCTTAAATTAATAAAGACAATAGTAAAAAGATAATAATAGATAGCAGGGCAACATGACACAATTGAAACCTCCTTTCTTTTAGTCCGGTGAAGCTGTTAAGACCTTGCTTGGTCAATAGCGTAGTCAGTTCGAAAAAAAAAAAAAAACGAAACCTCCTTTCTCGATTGCCAGCCTCCTTTTTGTACTTTATTATTCAGATATTTTGTGTTGGAAATGTAAAAAAAACGATGTTATATAATATTGTTTTATCTATAATAATAATAAGAAAATATGATTAGGAGTGTATACACAAAACGTATTGGTTTATTACTTTATAGAAAATTTATACCGTAAGAAGAGACGATAATAAGGTTAAGTGCATGCGGGAATAATAAATAGATGGCAGAACCTTTCACAATTGAATAAGCATATAATTATGAAACTGAGTTTTTAGCAGGATCTTTTATATTTTATACATAATCTTGTGTTATTTGAATCTATGTTTTGTAATATTGGTGATATTTTACGTAATATAGTCTGGTTATTGTGCACAAATGAAGTGGATGGAAAGTTATACCACGGAGCATGAATTCTGACAATACTACCTGGAAAGTTCTCACAAGGGGGCCAGCATCTTGCTATAACATTGAAATTATCGTAAGTAGCTTGCAATATCATTACATACTCGATAATGGCAGTAAGATTACTAGTATATTGGTTGCCAAAAAAAAAAGAAACAGCTTACATTGCTCACAATTTTATTTCTCTATGGGAACATTTTAGTCATCTTTAATGCCGATTAGCGCTCAGAGATGGCGCTAAATACAATATCGCCTAAATGCCGTTGCGCGAATACAGATCACTTTTTCGTGTCCGTTGGAGAATTATAATTTGTTTAGAAGCTACTTTTTTTGAAATACTGTTGCTTATTTTAAAACATCCTATATTATTTTTGAGCATTTCATGTAGTCCTAAAATAAGTCTAATCACTTAAATATTTATAAAGTCACCTTAGTACATTGCACCTATGCAAAGTTGAGGTAGGTCGTTAATTGTAATATAAAACAACGGTTTTATATTGGTTTTAACGTTGGTCGGCAACACGCATGTAACACTTCTGCTGTTCAAGCGTCCATAGGTTGCGGTGGCCGCTTTACATCAGGCGGTCCGCATGCTTGATCGCTACCGTCGTAGTATAAAAAAAACAATTAAACCAAATAATATAGGACGAAGAATAAGGAAATAGAGGGCGTTTACTGAACTTTAGCCGTACTAAGGTACTTTTGGAGTCAATATGGTGTCGACTGACGAAAACATATAATTAATTTGTAATGCAATTTGCTTTCCAGTCATTAGCAACTTTTAACATTCAAAACTCTAAAAATGGCACAGAAAGGTTAGGGCTGAAAATTATTATTGCGTAGATTACGTTTCGGTGTAAATGCGGTAACAGTAAGCCGGGAAGTTCTGTTAGGGATATTTCACACCACATGGCCCAGTGGATGTATTTATTATACGGATAAAAATAAAAAGAACGGTGGTCGCGCATCCTGCAATACAATTTTATTTTAAAAGGCTTTTTTTGGTCGATTGTATAATTGCATCGCATACCGCCTAAGTAATTTATTCACTGGATTCTGTATACACGAACAAATTTAGAGCTTTCCTCTCTATATAATAAAACCGTTATCTTCTGACGATTTTAAAAAGAATATCGGATTTTGAGATTATCACAGTCTCCCTAAATATATTTTGTGTGTGTGTGTGTGTAAAACAGGTACACTTATTTCTTCAAACGGAGTAAAAATAGATAGTATCTGTATGGAGTATTATTGACATATTTTAGACTAGCTGTGCCCGTGACTTCGTCCGCGTATTACCTTATTAAAAAAAACAGTTGTTAATAAAATCATCTAAATGTATTAAGAGCATTTACTTGGTAGATACCTTTCTTTTGTCATTAAGTCGCGTTGTCATTAAACATACAATAACTTTTGATAGAGTAAACCGATTTTAATAAAACAAAGACGAAATGTTACTAGGTTTAATCGTGAACGTGGTACTTTACCAGAGATGTGTGTTCAAACAAACAGTTCGCTTGCACTAACAAACCTGCATCTTATGCTGAGACAAAAATCTTTCTCAATCCATGCAACACTTCTCTCACATCATTTTTTTTATATTTTATGTTACTTGTAAATATGTGTTATTTGTGCTGCTGAATAAAATATATTTCGTTCTTCTGCTTTGTTCGGGCATAAATTGATTGGGGGTAGCCAAAATTTATTTATGACACATTGTTTGTCAACGGACAATCGGTGATGATCGGTCGCTTGTTCGGCGGCACTTGCTCGGAACCCGAGCTTACACTCGGACTCGCTCACCATACTAGCGGCACGGCGGCTCGGAATTTATATTTGTGCATTGTGTGTTGGAAATCTAGTGCTCTCACCATCGTCAACGACGGCGGAGAAGACATTATATGAAGTAAATGAGCGTTTTATCCCGGTTATAAAGAAAATCCTTTCGGCATATATTTTTCCAGGGGTATCTACCTCCAGCCAATTTTAAATATACAGTCCACTGCCTAGGCTAGGTACCCGGATCAGTGTGGGTGTGGTGGTTGCCATCCCATTCTTTCTTTCTTACCTGAATACACGACACTTCTTTTATACACGATGTGATTGCTCGTCATGGACGTCTTCAGAATGCTTTGTAGACGTCTCCAAAATTATGTGTTCGATGATTTCAGTTTTCACTTGTATCCTTGCCCCCCTTTCCCTTTGGATCCACACCTAACAAAACATATATACTAGCTACGTGTTAACTTTACATATATACATTTAGTAAAATGCTTTTATTTGGGCATTATAAACTGACACTTATGTTTATATAGATTGGTGTAAAATGGACGTGGATACATTCATGAATTCTATGTTTTTACATAGTATAAAATGAAGTAGATTCCGCTGTCTGTTCCCTTAGATCTTTTAAACTATTCAAGAGGAAGGTTATATATATAATACATACATATGATAGTACAGAAATGTCTAAAAATTCAAAGGTTTGTAATGTGATGACGTAACAAACATATGTTTGTGCACTTAAATCGCAAACGCTGGCTAAACCTTACGAGATAAATTAAATTAATGTGTAACGGAATTGTATATCTTAAAAAGATCGATAAAAAAGTCCACGATGGTATATATTTATCTCCAAAGAATAAGCCACAGTAACCATTTTTATCTTTTTACAAAAATAATTATCTGTTATTTATCAAGCTATTTTATACAATACAGTATTATTCCTTATCCAATTAAATACATTACATACGTTGTACATGTCATGTGGATCAAAACTGCCCTTAACAGTATTTCATTAAAATGTATATCTACATTGCACCCGTGCGAAGCTGGGGCGGGTCGCAAGTTTTACATAAATTCTTTGGAAAGTTATACTCGCTATCATTTTGCCAATACAATGAAAATAAAAATCTTACACCCAAAGTAATGGATTCCAGTGACCTTAATAACAAAGAAAGAGATATTAATAACAACCGTTTTAATATTTTAATACACTTCTACATTGAATGAAAACCTACAATAGAAACCATCGGAAAATCTGGTTTCGTGTTACATTAATCGTTTCACTACCACACAATACAACACGATGTAGCAATAAAAGCTATTGTGCAACTACTTCCAGGCGCTTTTGTCTGGATTAAGCGCTTTCAGGTAACAATGGTATAATTTGCTAACACTTAATCACAGTGTATAAGTAAGTTACGAGTTTGAAAAGGAATTAAATATGAAATGGTGCGGTTTTGCGTGCTTCTCGAAAGTTTTAAGACTCTAGTTCTATTCTTCGTCTAGGTCTATCAATAGATATAATAAAAATATTATTCTAACGTGTTTGTACTTGTTAGATTTTTGTAGAAAAAGTTGTTGTAGATGCCTAGGGATAAGTAATAAAATTCATTTAAATCATTTCGAAGTGCAACTTCTTTAGGCGCATGAGGGTAAATTTTTACATATGTAACGTCACGCTGGTATGCAGCGGAAGTTAATTATTAGAACTTTAGATGGCAATTCTGTCGCATAACATCATTTGCAGTAAACGCAGATTTATCATCTATTTACAATATTATTAGCACTTATACAGTGTATAAACATTGCGTTAAATTTATGAATAAACTTTATGAATAATTTTTTTTTAAATTATTATTATTTTTAATTTCTTTTTTTAATTTTTCTAAAGTTTTAGATTTGTATAAACATAAACAAGACTTATGTTAATGTCTACGTCCGGTACCGTGACACACCCGAGAGGCGAGACTACAACGCCACCCGGGGAACCACTATTGACCTGCGATACCGCGCTATTGACTCTATCGGGGTGTTACTACTGACCTCGAACGCTATTGGAGGAAGTTATCGGCTGTTCATTATTCATTCCGGTGTGAGACTACATCGGTGGCATATAAAGGGCAAGATGTCGCTGATCTGGACGCACTCCTATGTGGAAGTTATTGTAAGGCGAAGCTCTGCCCGATTAAACAGTGACAAGAACCTACGAATTATTTATTGCCAATCCTGACTGCATCGACCCTATACGTGATTAGTGTAACACTTATAAATTAGTTCGCCAAAGAAGTTTCACTTCTGACATGTGTACTTTGTACGCACGAACTTTTTTTTAGAAATGTATATCTGTTTGCTTGAACTCGCATCACTGCTAAAATACTACGTTCATGATAAAAACCTCTCGAACAAAATCATAAACCATATCTTTGAGTAACATTTCGTGTTTGTTTCATTAAAATCGGTTCATTCTAACAAAAGTTATTGTACTTTTAATGACGACTCGGCTTCCTAGTACGAGAGATAAACAGATAAGTAAATGGACTTTATACATTTAGGTGACTTTATCAATCGCTGATTTTTGCATAAGGGTTCACGCGGACAAAGCCACCGGCACAGCTAGTACATAATAAAATTTGTACGAGCAGGCTTAAAAAGATCACGCATTTGTGTTTAGTTTTTTTTCATATCATAAAATTAGCGACTTCTAGTGATTTAAGTGAAGTATTTAACTTTTCTGAGCGTTTTGTGACATTTCCGAATTCATCGTCCGTGTTTGTTAATCTTAATACATTTTACTCAAGTACATTACGTAAAATATTATACAATTTGTAAAATTATAAATTATAATTTTATAAATTATAAATATAAATTGTATTTATATTATAAATATAAATACAAATTGTAAAATGCAATACCAATGCATAACCAAATATGAACTAGTTATCGCTAGTTATAGTTATGGAACGCACTCCCTTGTGATATTAGGCAGGCAAGATCATTGACGTTATTTAAAAAATATCTCCACCGGCATTACCTCTCGCTGTCGTAATATAACTATTGTATTGCGTTATTTCTTTTTTTTTTACTTTTATCTATAGTTTTTGTATTTTTTTTTTAATTATTTTTTTTGTCTTTTTATATTGCAACCCGGTAGTTATGAAAATAAAATGTCTCCTTAGGTTTGCCTGGAAGAGATCGCTCTAAGCGATAAGGCCGCCTAACTGTACACATATTGTAAACTGATGACTAATCTTGTATATTTTCAACGTGTGTGCAATAAAGAGTTTTATTATTATTATTATTATTATCATCTAGTGGAGATTCGAGCATATGGTCTTCTAAGTGTCAATATTATTGTAGTTTCTTCTTGCCAAAGTGCAAATTCTAATTTAATTTTGTTTTCAACACTGCGTACATTTAAAAAAAAAAAACAATTTTAGCCACGTTGAGAGATTTCAAAAAATGTTGGGGTACTTATACGCGTCACCAATGACCTCGACATGATCGTCATGTATTGCGCTTGTGTTAGATTAGCGACGCGTAGTAAAGCCGTCTGTGGAAATGTAATATTGATATTTTGTATTACGCTTGTATTTATATGTTTGATTGATCAATAAACTATATAAAAATGTATATAAGATTGCTCGGAGTGCCAATAGATCTGAGAACCAAGCTAATGTTAATTATATGAGTTCACAAATTATGAAATTTAAATAATTCAGATTCAGTCCTTATGACTATATGCCTGTATTTTAGTACTATTAATTCTAGCGAGCGTTTACAGATATGTCATTATATGTTAATTTTCAGAGTATTAAAATACATATAATATCTTATCTCGTATGTTACACTAATCACGTATAGTGTCGATGCAGTTAGGAATGGCAATAAATACATCGTAAATACTGTCACTATTTATTTGGCCAGAGCTTCGCCTTACAATACTTGTTATATAAGAAGTGCGTAGATATCACAGACATCTTGCCTTTTAAAGGCCCATCTATATAAGTCGAAGCGATTACTATTTATACATAATTCCGCAAAATAGTTTAAGTAACACATAAATAATAAAGTATGAACAAATTAATGTTATTTAAGCTATACAACAATTTTATATAATTATCCTTATTTATGTATCTCTAATGTGTTGACTAATCTGTGTCGACATGTAGATCAGCGACATCTAGCCTTTCATGGGCGAACTATGAAGTCAAAGAATATACTATTATTAATAATGATCAAACTAATGATTCAATTCTATATAATGATATCCATTCTTATTTAAGTCCTATTAAAATCTATATAATATTAATAATTCTTATTTATGTATCTTTAATATGGTGGCGCTAGTGTTAATGTGTCTCTCTAATATGGTGGCGCTAGTATCAATATGTATCTCTAATATGTTGGCGCTAGTGTCGATGTATATTTATAATATGGTGGCGCTAATATCAATGTTCCGGTCGTGTTGTAGTAACGTCTCTTGAATGTGATGCAGCGGCACCGAAGGTGGGTGCTAACACGTATAATAAGAATAGAATATAATATAATAGAATATAATATATATAGAAGATAATAAATCTAAAGTGTCTGTACTTTTCCGTTTTTGTGAAAAAAATTGTTGCAGGTGTCTAAGAATAAGTAATAGAATACATTTTAATCATTTTTAGAAATGTCTGTCTGTTTGTATGAACACGCATCACTGCTAAAGTACTGAGTTCACAATAAAATCTCATATATATATAGTATATAGCCCATGGCCTTTCCCGATAAATGAGCTATCTAACGTTGAATTTTAAAAATCGGGAAAAATGGAGTGTCGTTTTGTTTAGTAGGTTGAACGCGCTAATCTCAGGAACTATTGACCCGATTTTTAAAATTCAACGTTAGATAGCTCATTTATCGGGAAAGGCCATGGGCTATATACTATATATATATTGGTTTTGGGTAACATACACAAGGGTGCACGCACACCTCGGCTTGGGCTGTTACCGAAAAAGACGCGTCTGTCCTAGCTAAACTATACTAAGCTATTCATACATATATGCATTTGTGAATTATGCAATGAAAATTGCATGATTCACCAATGAATACGTGTATATCGGAAATGAAACGAACTAAACTATTCGATTCAGTTCGATTGAGGGAAAAAAAGTAAACCCTCCCACAATGTGTATATATGTGCACGTGTGTGAGAGAGATAATCTCATATGTGTGTTCAAGTGATGTAGGTGAGTCACTGTATCGCGAAAATAATATCAAGAGGGCTCCGCGCGGGGACGACCTAGGCTCGAGATAAAAACGACACTCCAGCTTTATAATATTAGTATAGATTACTACACCTCTCTCGTACTTACGCCGCGTCGTCATTAAATGTACAATAACTTTTGATAGAGTGGACTGATATTAATGAAACAAAGATTTAGTTATTCTCCAGAATACGCTTTGTGATTTTCTTTGTAAGGTTTTATCGTGAACCCCAGTACTTTAGTAGTGATGCGTGTTCATACAAACAGACAGACAGATAGACATTTCTGAGAATGAATTAATGAATGAATTCTTTATTGCACTTTTGATTTGTACACTGGCGAGCTTAAGCCATAAGGCATTTCCTTCCAGCTAACCAGCGGTGTTGATGTTAAGCAAAACGTTTTGTACGTAGTGCCTATAATAAAGATAATGGATAAATAAATACATACATGTATACAATATTATAATAAAATAAATACATATATAACATAAATATACATATATAATTACTTACATACATACGAACAAATATATAACAATGATAAAAATAGCAATAAAAATGTATACACACAGCAAAAGTTAATTATAAATATAAACTGCAAAATCACGAACACTCTGCCTCCTGTTTTTCAAATAAATAGTGGTGTAATTGAGCTTTAAACTTATTGATATTTTCGACATCTTGAAGGCGACGCGGTAATGTATTCCATAATCGTATGGCAGTTATTGTGAATGAGTTTGAATATAAATTACATCTGTGCTGAGGTATCTCCAGAGGTTAGCCTATGCCGAACGAAGATCACGACCGTGAGCCGTTAGGAAAATGAATCGTTCCTGGAGATATTGTGGAGATCTAGAGTCAAATAGAACACCATAAAGAAAATGCAACATGTGAGCGTTTCGACGAGATCGGATATCGAGCCAGTTTAGTTGCGAAAGAGATATGTGATCGTACTTACGCAGCGTAGTCCGGTGAAGCTGTGAAGACCCTGCCGGGTCAATAGCGTAGTCAGTTCAAAAAAAAAAAAAAAAAAAAACTTACGCAGCCCGAAAATGTAACGCATACACAAGTTTAGGAGGCGATTAAGTTTATTGAGTAACTCCTCTGTAAGGTTTGGATAAGTTACATTGGTGTAATCAATTATGGGGAGTAACAGCGAGTTGACAAGTGTTTTCTTTGTTGAAAGTGATAAAAAATTTTGTATTCTTTTAAGGGAAATGTAGTAGATTTATATTGTTATTATATATATTAGCTTCTACCCTCGACTTCGTGCGCGTGGAATAGTTACGCAGCGGAAGCCCTCAACAGAAAAAAAACTATCATTAAAAACATTCTTAATTGGTACCTACTCCGCTCCCACGGGTCTTAGCGTGATGATATAATAGTTTTTCTCGATAAATGAGTTATCTAACAATGAAATGCAATGGAATTTTGTGAAACAAAGACTAAGTTACTCCCGAAGGTATGATTTATGTTTTGAGGTTTTTATTATTGTGAACCCAGTGCTTTAGCAGTGATGCGTGTTCATACAAACAGACAGACGCTTTTAAAAATGATTGAAATGTATTTTATTACTTATTCCCATGCAAGATTTTATTACATGAACATCGGAAAAGTTCACACGCTTTACATTTACATTCATATTATATGTATAGATAGAAGATGTATTATACAGATATAATAAACTAAAAAATAAAATAAACTGACTATAAATAAAAAAACCTTGACAAATTACATACTAAAACCTTCCTCGTGAATCACTGTATCCACTGGTGAAAACCGCATGAAAATCCGTTCAGTAGTTTTTGAGTTTATCGCGAACAGACAGACAGACAGACGCGGTAGGGGACTTTGTTTTATACTATGTAACTAGCTGACCCGTGTAACTTCGTCTACATCGAATCGGTTATGTAATTATTTAGAATAGAATAGAAACCTCAAAAATAACAGTATTTCTCCACTATTTAATGGATGTTATTATACATATAAAGCTTCCTCTTCAATCACTGTATCTATTAAAAAAACCGCTACAAAATCCGTTGCGTAGTTTTAAAGATTTAAGCATACATAGGGATATAGGGACAGAGAAAGCGACTTTGTTTTATATTATTTAGTGATGATAAAACATTTATTGTTCACATTTACACACTAAAATATTAACGGAGTGATTCGGTGGATGAAACCAACGTTAGGGAACCATAGCATGGTGGTAGTAATTTCTCTAAGCCCGAGAAATCTGTCTTCAAGCACCGTTAGTTAGTATATTGCGGCCGTTGCATTTGAGAACCCATCGTTTGAGTCTTTACCATATTAGACCACATCGTCCTTAAACAACAGATGGGTTTGTAAATCTATGAAGAGTATAAAACATGCAAAAGAATCTAAATAGAGTAAAAATAAAAATAAATAAAAAAATCACGGTTAAATTGCAACCACTAAAATGGCTGACTGAAATCTCACCAAAGACTCGACCGACATACCCATCTCTATTCTAAAGTATTCGCGCTAATGTGTTTTCGTCCCATGGGTGTCATTCACGATAGGCCCTGGTTCACGAATTATTCCAAATCAGTCCTTAAGTGTAGCCTTCTAATGAATGGTCTCAGGACTAGTCTTCTTTTTCGGTTTTGGTTCGGTTCATTGTGATCATTGTTGAAAGATACGGATCATAAATCCATAGTTGATATCGAAGGTGCAGATTTGCCCGATGGTGGACATATCCTATAGCTGCATCAAAATTATTCTGGTGTATCCAATGTTTGTTCGGATACCTAAGACTATGTAGGTGAATTCATCTCAAGAAGCTAAAGCTTAGGGTTGTAAGGGGTGTCGAATAACATCATAAGACTTGAGACACCCGAGCCAACCTCAACTGCACGTGGTGCACCCTGCTGAATAACGAACGAGGCAATGGCGAAAGCGGGGTGGTAGAGTTTTACAGCCTGACTGGATCGCAACCACCATGTATATGAAGAAAAAGCCCGTCATAGTGATTCGCTTCTGCGGGTTGCGTTTCGGGATCAGACGTAAAGAGTTAATGTGAAGAGACATTTATGCAGGCCGGCATGACAGCGGCGACCGGTGAGAGATACCGTGTCTCTCGGTAGTCGCCGTTGTTTTTGGATTATACTGTACGCACCATCAGGCACAATAGAGTCACTTTGCTGTGCTACTATAAAAAAAAAACTATTTGTATTCTTCACCCCTATTGTTGACGGTGGTTAGATAGGGGAAAAAGTGGACTGTACGGTTAGCTATAATGAGAGTAACGGTAGACGCATACACTCAACCACGGGAAGTGAAAACGTACAATCAGTTTAACTACAAGGAAAAAAACATACACACAGCATTTATGTCGCGTCAGGTCACTATACACAGACACGGTAACTGCATCCATGTCCGAGAGAAACTGACACTCACTTTGTTATGTTATTCGTGCGTAATTAGGCATAGGAATAGGAGGAATAGGAGTTGCCTTCCTGGATACTCTGACTACGATACTACCACAAAAGAACTACCAGGTAAAATTAGTTTTTTTTTTTTTTTCGATCTGACAACGCTATTGACCAAACACAAGGTCTTCACCGGCAGCTTCACCAGACTACTAAGGCGAGCGCTTAAGGCACTCAGCAGATTTTACTTTGACAACTAGCTCAAGGGTGCGCCGCACACCTCGGCTTTGGCTGTTGCCTGATACATGCAATTCGCGACCTATCTGAGCTTTTTTTTTTTTAACGTGGGGAAATCCCTTATGGATACGCCACCCTCCCGGGGGAGAGGGTGGGTTATGTCCGAGTCGCACGGACTAAAACCCCACGGTGTACCGACAGACCGTTTTGTGGGGGCGGCAAGGGATCGTTCGAGCTAATTAACCTTGTAGAGCCGGAAGGTGACCGCCGGGCTCCTACCTATAGAGGGACAGACCGGGTACACACCGGCTGCCCCCCTTCGTCCGCCGGACCTGTGCAATAAGGAGATGGGCCCCCCGACCCATCCCCTCAGGTCCGGCTACGGTGGCAGGAGGAGTTGGGCGAAGCGCCTTCTCCTCCTGCCTGTCCTCCTTTGGCGGAGACGGCCACTTTGAGGGTCTGCCTCGCGGGCCCTCTCCGCCTCCTCCTTCCGCGAGATGACCTCCTCGCAGAAGGAGGCCATCGCTCGCCAAGCCTGTTCGCTGCCGAGCATGGCCGAAACCACGCTCGGCAGCGATAAGTCCGTTCCCACGGCCACCGCCAGAATGCGGCGCTGCTC
>MU158747.1:270136-299835 GCA_015888305.1 Antheraea pernyi | reverse complement strand
GCCCGAATCGCTCGTCCGCCAGGTCCTGCTGCCACCTTTCGACGGCGTCCCCCCTGAGACGCCGTCTCTCCGCCTCTACCTCCCTGGGAGCCGGAGGCTCCCCCCTTCGTTTCCTCGCCGCCGTGAACTCGTACACGGCGACAAAAACTCCTGCCTCCAGCTCCCAGGGCAGGGAGCCGGAACCTATCTGAGCTAATCTAAGCTAAGCTAACTATTCATACATATATGAGTTGTTGAAACATATATGTGTACCAAGCATACATACCTCAACAACCCTTATATATATTTCGTATCGGATAATATTCTAAACTATTTCAGTTTGATAAGGAGAAAAAATAAAACCCTTCCACCTGCATGTGTAAGCGTGTATGCGTGCACGTGTGTGGAGGTATTATGTGTAATGTTGTCGCAGTGATGTAAGATTTTGTGTCACTGTATCGCGCGAGCAGCGTACTCAAGGGCTCCACGCCGAGGGAACGGACCTAGGCTTGAGTTGCTGCCGAGGGGGGCCTAGTCTGGTGTGCGGGAGCGAAATTTACCCCCAGACCACGGCGGCGTGATCTGTGGTTACGCGGGCGTGGGCGTGAGCACGCTCTGTTTGGAGATACAGGCTAGTACTGATCGTTCACTGCCGTTATTTCATCGGGAGGGTAGTAAAATTAGCTCAATCGGTAAGTACGGGCATAATTTATAGGACGGAATCTATTGAAATTGAAACGGTGTTACGATTAAAAGTTCCATATATTCAACTAACTCTTGCTCGCGGTTGGGCTCGCATTAATGTTGATTTCTCCTTAAGTTCCTATATCTTTTCCTATATTCCTCGGAATGTCTATGCAAAACTTTTCATGATGATTGGTGCAGTAGTTGAGGTCTGAAAGCATAACAGACAAATAGACTCGGATTCGCCTTAATAGTATTGGTAAGGGTGTGTGTTAACTTATACAATTTCTGATTATCTTTGTGCTATATTAAACATTTCGAATTCTTGTTTCATTTGAGTAACATTTGCACGAACACTATTTATTCTTTTATCTACATAAGGTGCCGACCCCAATCCTTTATCAAGGCTCTTTCGGTGCCCTTTATATTGGTTAGTGTTTTCAAAATAGATGAGAATCAAAAGAAATAGTCAAATAGTCATCTTTAAAAGTTAACACTTTTCTTTGTATAATTTTTTATTTTCGCTTAAAATTATTTTTCATATTTTGGTAATATATTACCATATACTGTTTAAAGCGAGTCCTCTTTCCCCTCTACTTCAAATTTGACGCTATATATACCTATATAGGTATATACCTGACTTGTTAGACAGCAGCAATATTTTCAGGAGTCGAGTAATCGTTTCTGGTTCTAAATCAATTTAAAAAACGGGTGCTTAATAAAATAAATAAATAGAAAGAGGATCTCACTAGAGTAATATCCTGGTCTGAGCAAAACACACTGGTCCTCAATCCCACCAAATCCAAATTCATGGTTTTAGGAAGCAAGATACAAATTAATTATATTATATCCGCCAATCCCGTGATAAAGATTATGGGCATGAATATAGATAGAGTTGATATAATTCATAATTTAGGGATACTCATCGACCCGGAACTTCGTTTTGAGTCGCACATAAATAATGTTATTAGAAACTGCTTCTATAGGTTAAAAGTACTGTATCGTTTTAGACAGTCTTTTAGTATCACATTGAGGAAGATACATGTTGACAGTCTAATTCTATCGAGACTTAAATACTGTGATACAGTGTAGGGTCCTTCTTTATTATCGCGTACTAATCGTTCCATCCAGCGTGTGCAGAATGCGTGTATCAGATTTTGCTTCCAAGTCCCGCGCCGTGGGCGTATTTCACCATTTTTTAATGATGCAAATGTGTTAAAAATGGCAGCACGACGCGAGTTATACATAGTTGCGCTTATTAAAACCAAAAATCCAAAATATCTGTATGACAAGTTAGAGTGGAGACAAGATAACACATACTTTTCTAAGATACCTCTCCATAGAACTACCGCTTTCAGAGGGTCATTTAAATAGGTCGTTGTTGTTGTTGGAATAACATCTCGCCGCCATGTTGATTCAAAAAGAGTAAATTTTGCTTTAAACTCTCATATAAGCATTATCTATTGCAACTTCAAACTCAGTAATTAAAGTGACGTATAATGTATTCACGCAGTTCTATTGTAAGCTCTGTTTATTGGTGTGTATTTTTTTTCTTCTAAATTTATATTTATTGTGTTTAATCCTAAATTTGTGGTTACATTAGCTATATCTCTTTACTGTGATCATCCATGACGTTTTATGTGTGTCTGTGTTATTTGTTTGTTCGTTTTGAATTTTGTATTAACATTAATATGACCGACTGAACGTCCGTTTATATGGGCTCTTATAGAAAACCAGCGCTGCAATACCACTTACTGTATTGCACATTTTTGCTGAATGGGTTTGCCAATTGTTGGACATCTATTTTTCATTTTCAAATGTTTTCTTTTTTTGTCTAATTAGTTTGTGTAATTTAATTTAATTGTATGTTATAATGTTGTATTGCATTTATATCGTTCCAACAATAAATGATTTCTTTCTTCTTTATTTATTTCTTTTTTAATATTTGACCAATTTATCTAGAGAAAAGCAAAACTGATATACACTACACATCAGGTGATTAACGCAAAAACGAACTGGTGTAATAATAAAGAGAGCAATGAATTACACCTTGCCGTGCAGTCCCACCTGTGTCCCGTACATCGATCCGCACCACGCTTCCATTTGTTCGACCGTGTGGCGTTCCCACGATAACCAATTACGTAATGATTAATCTTGAAAAGCGCCCCTTTAATGTTGTTCATTGAACCTTGATATGATTTTTTGACGTTTAAAAGTATCGTTCCAATACTTTTCAAAGTTTTAGAATAAACTTTAACTAAGGTTCTCTTTGTTGTTTATTGGTATTTCTTTTGATATTACTATTTTATATGTTAAATATGACCATGAAGTTACCAAAGGATTGAAAGGTGTTATTAAACAGTCACCTGGTATAAATTAAAGAAATCTTATTGTTCAAATTTAACAAAATAATTGCAAACTGTGTATTTCCAATCGATTTTTGTTCTTCTTCACGTTCACGTCATGTATGTATATATTTGTGGTTAATCTATATATATATTTAAAAAGAAAATATAGTTCCTTTGAGTTTCCATCACGTCAAAACCACTAAACGTAACATAGGACATTCCATGCGCAATTTGTGATTGTTAATTCTCTAGGCTACTTATTTTTTACATTCTATTTGCGCTTTGCTATTTTTTAATTACCTAACGGTTTATTTAATGCCCAGTGAAGTGGATGTAATCAGTTAGTACTGTTTATAATCAAAACATTTTAAATTAATTATTATTTACAATAACTATAATTAAATCACTTGTCAAAAGCACTCCGCATCCATCCGGACGCAATCTTATCAGTTCAAAGGAGTCGTTCACCTCTCTGCTACTCTTCCAGACATTATGTAAGGCCGTGTCTACAATGGTGATTTAGTTGAAGGTTGTAAACACTCGAATCGTTGGCAACGAATATGTTGCTTTCAAAATTGTGGTTTTAAATATATTTTTTTTAATAAATCGATATGGATATATAAAGTGAATGTTACTTTAGTTTGGTTTGATTAATGGTTACTCTAAATTCTTGTTACATAAAAAATGATCTATTTTGAAATTGAAGTTCTTTATTATAGGCAGCAATAATAATTAGTAACGTTATCGTATTGCTTTACAACAAATTTTGTTATATATTGTTGTTGGTTGTTGTTGTTGGTTGTTGGTTGTTGTTTCTCTTTTTGGAAAATTTGCCGTTTTGTATTTTTTACTGCAGGTCGTAATAATGACACGATAATAAAATAAAATTCCGTTGTTCGTATCGTGACTTTGTGACGTGAAGTGTTCTCCCTTTCACACCTATTGATTGTTATATAATGTTTATCCTTCGCATATTCCGATAACATTGACCGATCATTGTTATTCTCAATAATAATAATAACGGATTATGGGTAATTAACCACAGAGTTGTGAAGTACAAATTGCATAGGAATAAGCCATTTATTATACAATTATATTATATGCTGTATAGATACAAATGTGTTCAATAGGCATAATAATATATACGTACGATAAAATGCATTCGATAATAATATGAAGAGTTTACAGAAATTTAGTTTATTTCGTGCTATACCCGAGCGGCTGAATAGAGCCCGAAAGAGACAAGTGAATTTCAAAGTTTGGTCGACCTTTATTCATTTTTATTTCGAAATAAAAAAAATATTTTTAATAAATTATATGAAGACTTTGATTATACTAAAATTATTACTGAATATCTGATAATAATGATACTACTGGGCAATTTTAGAAGATTTCTAATTATTTCTATTATTCTATTATTATTTTGTATTTATTTAATATTTATCGATTAATTTATGAAAAAAAAATCAAATGGTAGATGAAGTGTGATATAAAAACATTTAGTCTAGTGTTAATAAATAGGCGAAATACGTTGTATTTATAAAACGCTACTAGTGTTTTTACTTAACTGTCTGAACAAAAATCAACATAAAAAACATTTTGTGTGTTTTTGATTTGTTCGATACGGACGATCAACAGAAAAACTTATTTATAGATTTGCTACTATAGAATAAAAGAGTGAGTTATTATGACAATGTGGATTTCGTTAAAAATATTATATATAACTATATATAATATTAAAATTAAATAAATTGGTTAAACTTATTCTACACAGTTTTGCGGACGACAAAATAAAATTTTCATATGAAATATAAAACGTTACATTATTATGATATCGTTATCATTTATTAAACGTAACATTTGGAAACCAACGCGCCATTAATCACGTCTTTATTACCCCATCAATCTTCAGCATTATAAACAGACGCGACTTAGAACTCCCGCTGTGTATTTACCTTTAGGAGCGGCGGAAATTCGGTTCCAATCCCGCGTTCCAGACTGTGTCACATCTCGCCGGTGTGCCACGGTGGCTGGACGGGTTCGGGCGTTCCGATTTGTCGGTCCGATATCGTACGACACGAGAACGTAGTTACGGGGTCGCGATTTCGACAATTCATTACTGTGTCAGTGTTTAAAGCCTTTTGGAGTTGTAAGTATATTGTTTTTTTTTTAAATTCAATTTTAGGATAATAATAACTCAATAATTGTTCAATCGTTTTTAAATAAGATTGTTTAGTAAATGTTTCGACATACGAGTCCTTGCATTTTAAAATGGGCTAAATTCAATTTTAATCCTTTATATTTCATTCATTTTTATTTATTTTTTTAAGTGCTCCAGTTTTTATACAATAAGTTCAAATTTGGCCGTTCATAAGGTTTTTATTTTATTTTATTTTACAAGTATGAAATTTGAAGATTTTGAACAGTAGCTTAAAATATTAGGAAAGGCTATAATTGGATTTAGCCTATTTTGAAATCTAATGACACATATCTATAGATTTCAATGAGATAATTTTTTTTTTTAATTTCAAATCTTAATGACACTAGGAAAAATAATAAATTAAATTAATTTTAAAATGATATAAAAGTCTATTTTAAGACACCCTTACTATACCAATTTCAATACATTATAATTAATATCCATTGGTTCTCGTAACCGATGCCATAAATTACTTATGTGAATATCATCTACATAATTATATATTTATTATGGACAGTACTTACAACTTTCATGAGGTATTCTATGATTTAATAATCATTTCATTTTAACCATATTTATTACTAGGTTTTGCTCGCGGCTTCTCTCATATTCGTTTTACATTTATATTTTATACTATACCCATACCTCGAGAACGCTACTTTTTTAGACGAAAATTATCCTCTTCTGTACCTCTAACAACATGTATCCGACATTTCATGATAATTGGTTGAGTACTTAAAGCATTAAAGGGTAAGAAATATGCAAACCACACTTTTAATAAAAAAGAAGTAACTTAAAAAATCAATTTTGTGGGAAAACGCGTTTAAAGTTTAGTTATACACGTACGAATTACATTTATTTTAAAAATAAATGGACGCGCTTCAACTTAGTTCTACCCTGTTCTATAAGTAGTGTAATTATATTGCTATTTAGTCGTAGAGAATATTATCATTTGTAGCATAAAGACGTTTAAATAATAATAATAAAAAAGTTCGTAGTAAATTTTAATTTTTATGCAATAGGTTATTAACTATAGTTCGCAACTTCTTATCTCTGCCGTACAGTGAAGCTGTAGAACAATCTCCCGGCCAGTGTGTTCCCTCCTTCCTATAATATGGGGTCCTTCAAGCGTAACGTGAAGAGACATTTATGCAGGCCGGCATGACAGCGGCGACAGGTGAGGGATAGCGCGTCTCTCGGTAGTCGCCATTGTTTTTAGATTATACTGTGTTCACCATCAGGCACAGTAAAGTCACTTTGCCGTGCTACGATAAAAAAATAAATTATAATAATAATTTCAATACAGACGGCGTAACAGCATAATACATTACGATGTTTAGAATAAAACTGAATTGTCGCAATGTTACCGAAAAAACTAAGTATATTTAAAAAAAAAATAGATATAAAAGCTGATGTAATGCACTTTTGGAATTGAAAGTAAATAGGATAATTACATTTTACTAAAACATCGATTTATTTCTTTTTGCTACAGTTTACTAAGGTCTACACTATCTTAGGAATTTGTTTTTCACATGTTTATATCAAAAAGAGCGTTTACCGTCTTATTTCACATTTTCATTTAAAATCGGGTGAGATTGTGGACAAGCTATAAAAAAAACCCACATTGCTGAGAAAAAGGAAATAACTAACAGTTAACATTTTCAAAGTTTACTTCTTTTAGTATCTCAACTAATATTATAAGTGCGATTGAGTTGGTTGTTTGTTACGCCTTCGCGCCTCAATCGATCATGATGAAATTTTGCATACATGTTGCTTGATGTATAGAGAATGACATGGGGTAACTATCGTACAGAAAAAAATACAGTTCCCTAGAGAGAACTCTACTCTACACTAACTCTAGCAAAGGCGCGGGCAAAAGTTACTAGGTATATATATAACTCGTTATCTAAAAGTGAGCAAACGGAAAAGGCCTGAAACTATCAAAGTTAAATAAAGACACACGATAGAAGTGAAATTTTTGTATTACTGGGAAACAGTTTAATTTTAAATAATACACCAAAAAGCCAACGTCACTCGGTGTTCCCAAGTGGTTACCCATCCAATAACTAACCGTGTCCGACGATGCTTAAGTTAGGTAATCGGACGAGAACCGACGTTTTCAACACTCTACCCGACACAGAGTTTATCCCAACCACTTTTTGTCACACAAAGGGTCGCAAATCAGAATTTCATAGCCCTCCCATGAGCAGTTTGACTTCAAAAAGACATCAAAGAAATAGAATATAAAAAATAATTTCCCGTTTTAGATTGCTTAAAGATTAAATTCATGAAATACTGTTAATAATTGTACCCAGGTTAGACTCGAGGGAGCTCCGAGTCTAGAAGTGCTTGTTAGTTCGCTCGACTTGACATGCTTTTGACTTCGTCTGTAAAATAATTTACCTATTCAATTCGATTTGAAAGCGTTCTGGATCTTTGAAAGTGAATGTTATTTATTTAAATAGAATTGACTGTAGTATTTCACGAAAATAGAACGTTAGATCTTTTAAAACGGAGTTCCTTAACGCGGTTACGATAAGAGTTGATTAGTAGAAATCGTCACGTAAGAAAAAAGTGTTATGTTGAAAATCGAGTATTGTGCGATGCTGATCTTATAATAACCTTGATACTACTATCAATAAAACGAATATAATAATATCATTAAAAAGAATTATTATTTCATATTTTTTGAATATAATTTATTTCATTCATTTTTTTAAATAAAATAAATATTGTTCTTAAAGTCTATACATACATATAATAAAAGGAGTAAGAGACAAAATCTGTACATTAAATATAATTAATTAATACTACTAACATTATAAAGTTAACATTATTAACATTTACAATTTCTTGTTTGTCCGGGATTCACGCAAAACGACTGGATGGAGTTTGAAGAATCCGCCATTTGATATGGTAATAGTTTATACACCGCTATAATATTATATAAGTGTTATATATAATATGTCTTACATATAGGGTATTTCACACCAAATCGGATGGTATGAATATTTTTTGTTTCCTCAATTTTGTGCTATGTTTGTGTATTGTACCTTATAATAACCCTCCAGGTAATTTTTTTTTTTTTTTTTAATTACTCGTTCAAAAGATTTTATCTTTTAAAGAAATCACTTTCTTAAAAATGGTCCAAATTTGATCTTTTTATTATTTCTTTGTTTTTACATGGCAATTATAGAAAAAAATATAAGTTATTAATAACAAAAAATAAATTTTAACTTTAAAAAAATGAAAGTACCCTTCGTTAAACTATTAAAGAAAATAGGATAAAGAAAATCGATAGAGAAAAAGAGAGGAGTAAGGTTCACGTAACTGTTTTCTCGCAGCCTAACAACGTATAGAGAACAAATTATATTGAATACACTACCAATAATATATAGGTAATTTTGCCACTTGAAAGGGGAAGGCAGGAAAAGTCTCAAGTTACCCGTTACCGTGACTTCAACTTCCCAAAGCGTGGCGGAAAAGTTTGTCTTTATTATTGAACGCGAATGTAAATTTTGGTTTATGTCATGCTTTAAGGAGAGACGATATTCATATTATATTTTTTGTTTATTGTAGCATATTATCTATAGAATAATAAAGTTATTATTAATCTATTATTATTCAATTTTGTTAAGCATTCTAGAACAAATCGTGTTTATACACTGCGTTAACGTAGCTTTAAATTTGACAAAAATTCTAAGATTTCTCTTGGAGAAGGACAAGATAGAGCATTTATTATTTCTATACCCGTAAACCTGATTTCAAGCACCTATTGGTGTGTTCTGGCATTTGAGATTAACTATATCTAATATGGTACAATCTTAGGCCACAAACAGTGGCATAACTATACCATCTGAAGCATGTGGTAAAAGCCCACCTGCTCCTTCCCTTACTCCCCCATTTCCCCAAGATAGGTTGATAACGCACTTGCGACTCCCCTGGTGTTGCAAGTGTCTATGGACGGTGGTGATCGCTTGAAATCAGGTTACCCACTTATCCGTTTGCCTCCTATGTTATAAATAAAAAATCCTAAACAATTCTAAAATATAACGAAGAAATGTATTATATAAATAAGAGCTTGTAAACGGCTCGACTATTGAAGCATTTGTTTCTGTTTATTATAACCGTGCATTTATTTCTATCGTATATTAAACAACGCGATGTTCACATAACAATGTGCCTATGAGACGCATCTGCATTCTATCAAGTACTGTGGTGTTTCAACTAGTTTCACAGGAGTAAGAACTTAGTTTTAACTTCAGGATTGCGGTCCTTTGAATCGATTAATTTTGAAAATTTTGATCTAATAAATAGGATCGCATTATCGATCAAATCGATATCATTATATATTAATACGTGAAGCCTAAAGTTTGTACCAATTTTATCGGAATTGGGCGAACGGATGATTTTTGAACGGATGAACGGCGAATTTTACACAACATATACACACATGTAAATAAAAAAGACATTTTGACATCTGTCAATAAAGGACTTCAAAAAAGGAGGAGCGAAGGAGGTTGCTATGCTTGATTGTATGTATTTTTTTTACTCTTACGTTCCAATTACCCTTTTTCATTCTACATTCAACAATGATATTATATTATACATACAACTATTATTATAATATTTATCCCTTTAAAAAATCAATGAACTATGGTCGAATGTCGACCACTGGACGCCCACTAGTATTTATTAATAGGTATAAACTGTACTGAACGCTTAATATTATGTGGACTGTATAGGTGTTTGTTTCCTTATCCCTTCAAAGATTAAAAATGTAGGAGTCTATAAGGTATAAAATGTGAGTAAAAATGTTTTGGCAAACCTTTAGAATTCTAGCTTTTAAAATTATTTGTATAATACAATAAACAAATACATAAAATAATAATGCTTTATTAATCAAGTTAGAAACAAATACGAAAATAATAAAATTTGTTCTTTTTTTTTATATCACCAGGAGGGTCACCTGATGTTAAGTTATCACCGTCGTTCACAGACACTAACAACACCAGGGGAGTCGCTAATGCGTTGCCAACCTGTGTTTGGGTAGTGGACGAGGAGAGGGTTGGGAGGGGAGAGGAAGTGGGCCGCCGGCGCTCTCACTGTACTTCGCGTCGGTTTTCTGTGAGACGGTGGTACTACACATTCATGCTGAAACCAGTAATAGCTTCAGAGTGGCTCTACCACCTCTATATTTTCTTTATAAACGATAATTTTTATTACGAGTTAAGACTGACTGTAGTTGAAGCCATGTCACTTATAAAAAACGCGGGAGCGCGGTGTAGGTACCGGCAGTGATAAATAAATGTATACCGTGTTATTACAAAAAAAGTTACATACGTGTTAAATACTTGCTTTAAAAAAAATTGATTACAGAAGAGTATTTTACCCTTGTTTACAGACGGACATGAGTAAAATGTAACTTTCCTCTAACACTTATCTAAGTTGACAATTCTTATTTTATTATTGTGTTTTATTGTATATCTATTTGCCGGTGAAAGACGTTCTGTAATAAATTATGAATTTCCTGGGTATAATTTATATCGAAAAAAACAAATAAATTACACAATTTTAGAGATTCACAAGTAAATCATAACTACTACTATATGACACTATTGACATTTGTTAATTGTATTTGACAATGTATTAATCTGACATTATTCCACCCCACGCACTTTGACGTAATATATTACATATACTACACCATTTTGTTTTAACCAAAATGTCACAATAATGATAACCAATTTAACTTAAAATAAGTAAACTGTCTTAATGAAAATCTGAACAAAAATATTATTCATGAAATTAAATTGTTCGCAAGATATCTGTATGTAATGGAACGTTTTTGAATGATGAGATTGAATTGAACGAATGCTAATGTGTTTAATCAGGTTTAAAATTTTAGGCACTGTTTAGCAAAATTCGTGTTAAACCCGTGTTCATTTCGTTTTGGTAATAAGACCGATATGGTTTAAATTAATAGCGAGCAGTGAACATTTCTTTCAATATAATAAAGTTAAATTAGAATAGAAGTAGAATTCAATTAAAATCAATACAAATAAGTAATAGTTAGTTTTGAATACTGTATAAAATTGTTGGTGTGATTGTAGGTGGTAGAGCCTGCTGAAGCTATTACTGGTTTCAGATGAATGGGTCGGCTGGCCCGGGGTAGTAACACTCTCTCACAGAAAACCGACGTAAAGTAACTATGCTTGCATTGTTGCGTTTCGTTAGGTCAGTGAGAGCGCCGAAGGTCCACTTCCCCTCCCCTTCTTCCTCTCCCCTTCCTCTTCCTCCCTTCCCTTCCCCCAACACGTGCTGGCAACGCACGTGCAACTCCCCTGTGTTGCCAGTGTCTATGGACGGTGGTGATCACTTAACATCAGGCGACCCACCTGCTCGTTTGCCAAATATGAAATAAAAAATAAAGTATAAATAATGAACAATAAATCTCATTAAGACACCCTCATTTGGTTGAAATATTTTTTTATTAAAAGTTATTAATATTTTCTTTGAAAAAAAAAAGAAGATATATTTAAAAACTATTTCAAGGTTTAATTATCGGTGGTAACTACCGTACTTTTTACAGCGATGGGTTTTTTATATGAACAGAAAAAAAAATGTAGAAATACTATAAGTTTTAGTCTATGAATACTTTTGTCAGCGTACAAAAACCCATCTTCGCATTTAACTCTAACAACAGTGGAGCACTCAGAACAAGGGCTCCAAGACAATGGGGACACAAAACGTCCGCCCACTAAACAATGGCAGCATAAACAAACACACAAACAAAAGGTGTTACTTGTTGGGTTTTTCTTTTAAATTCCTTTCTTTTTGGCTATGACGAGACCCTTCTTGGCTATTGTGGTCGGTATCTTGAAAATTTTGTCATCTTATGATAATTATTTTAAAATATGACGGTCTGGTACAGTCGAGGAGTGTGGGCAGTTAACAGGATAAAATAACTTTAGGGTTGTCGCCTCGATATTTTTTATTGAATTTAACTTTAACGTATCAATCAATCTCTGTCGATCCCCGTTCAACGGAGGTAGAAATATGTGTGCCCTATTTTGCCATATAAAAAAGTTATCCAAGTTATACAGTTTCTTAGACCTACATTTATCATGTAATGGTACTAGAAGTAGTCCGGTGAAGCTGTTAAGACCTTGCTCGGTCAATAGCGAAGTCAGTTCGAAAAAAAAAAGTTACTAGTTATAACATTTGATTGAAGAAGGGATTACTTTGTGGAATATAATATTAATATTATAGTGGACGCTACTTTGTACTTCCGCCTGGTTTGGATTGAAAACTACTACGTCAATTGCAACAAAAAAAAAATTAGAAAAAAAAAAACGTAGAGTATTACTAGTTATAATACCTGCACGCTGATTTTAGACACTATTTTATTGCTTATGTAATTTTTTTAATTCTTTATACATTAACCGTTTGCTCCTAATCTTACCTGATATTAAATGATGGCGTAGTCTAGATAGTAAACATTGTAAACCTATACTGGGTCTCAAGTGTAGTTTGCCGGAATAGATCGATAGCTTGACAACAGTTTTCTTAATTTGTTGGTGGCAGCTCACAAGCAAGCTTAGAAAGTTAGGCTTAGACTATCGTCTTATGGTTTAATTATGATTTTACTTTAGTAAAAGTTCTGATTATTTGCAAAGATCCGAACCTACGTTGATCGACATGGTTTCCGAACGAACTGAACATTGAACCGTCATCTGTTAAAAGAGTCTGTTATTTGTGTCGTTGTACATTTCAAAATGAGGTAAATCCAATTTTTGGCGTTCGTAATATTTTACGCTATGTTTCAAGATCTTCAAATTTTGTACACGTTAAATATGAAAACCATAAAAAAAAGTGCGTGCGTACAAAGTACGCATGTCAGAAGTGAAACTTCTTTGGCGAACTAATTTATAAGTCTTGTTTATATTTATACAAATCTAAAACTTTAGAAAAATATTTAAAAAAAATAGAAAAAAAATAAATAAAAAAAATAGATGAAAAATCTGCGTTTACTGTAAATGACGTCACTTCCGTTGCATACCTGCGTGACGTTACATCTGTAAAAATTTTACCCTTCTACGCGTTAAGAAGTTTCACTTTAAAAAAAAATAGATGAAAAATCTGCGTTTACTCTCAAATGACGTCACTTTCGTTGCATACCTACGTGACGTTACATCTGTAAAAATGTTAGGCTTCTTTAGGCGGATCCTAAAGAAGTTTCACTTCAAAAATTATGGACGGTAAAATTTGAATCTCGTTGTTAAAAAAATTAAACATGTTATATTAACGTTTAAAACTGGATTTAACTTATTTTCAAATGTAATGACGCAATTGTTTGGCCTAGTCTTCGAAACAGATGGATCGATTTTGAAAAGATTTCTATGGGCAGATCGGAGAATTTTCTGAATATGATCCAGATTATATAACATTACTGTTTTTGCCATAGTGACTAAGCAGTAATGATAAAATTTGGCAGAGGTTATTTTAAATCAGCGAAAGAAGCCAAATAATAATATCAAAATGCAATTAAATAAATAAAAGTCACGGCACAAATACAATAAAATTCGTTATACTTTTGTTTACGAACGTAAACATTAATATATATATTTTATTTTATTTTTGTGGCAACACTGCTATTTAAGAAATATGTCTTCCTTCACTCCCGTTCATGTGTAATGTGTTTCTCTTTATATTTTAAATTCAATAGAAAGTTAACATTTAATATATTTGAATATTTTTATGTTTATTTGGACCATCGACAAACAAATTTTATTTATAGAAATAAAATTATGTTCAAATCAAAAGCAAAAATACTTTATTCTATTTAGGTCTTGAGAAGGCGCTTATGAACGTCAAAACTACCACCATTGATGCAGCCTATAACTTAGCCTTTAGACAGTAAAACCCGTGTGACATGGTGCTTGAACTCACTATGTTAAACTAGTTGTTATAAAGGAATGGAATTTAAAAGAATATTAAAAAACATTCTTTTAACGATGACAACCCTAAGTAAGTAAGTAAGTGGGCACCTTTTCATTCAATCGTATTATCAATTCGAATGCGGAGGCTTTAAGAGCACGAATGCTGTTGAATGAATTTTATTCAAATTATTTTCACTACATTTTTTATTCATTGAAAATTAGTTATTCTATTTCGTTAGTGAAATGTTATTAATTTCTTAGGTCTTTTTATTAGTTCTGGGAAACTAGGAAACACGTTCTAGATTTGTTTTCTCTATCTTTTAACCATTTTATAACTCACAGCTGTTTTATGTAGGACTTGATAGTTTTTTTCGAGGAATTTTAAACGAAAATCGAAGTAACTGAAGACAATTTTACACAAGTTTATTTAATTCCAAACTAAGCATTGCTTATTCGTTTTTTATTTATATTGTTTTTTTTTGTCAATTGCTAATCCTATTTTGGAGAATGTATCTTAATGCTCGTCTACGTGCTGGAATAAAGATTTTTTTTTCAAAATTAAATAACGGATTTATCATGTACATGTATACTGGCTGTGCCTGCGACTTCGCACACAACTACTATAATTTAATTCAATAAATATATAAGTGCAGTGGTGTAGCGCAAAAATATTATCTTTATGCAAAAAAATGCCATTTCAATGTTGGATCCAAATTTGATGATCACGTGAATGGTACAGTAGCAGATGCGTTACAGCGCCACCTGGTAGCGAGATATTAATGGGTACATTAAAAAGTACATGACAAACACTGAAAAGTAATGCTTATCACAAAAACGTAAGTAATACGTGAAAATTGAAGCCGTAACCACTCAGTTTAATAGCAGGTCTTTTTAACACTGTGCTATAAAATACCCCTATAGAGAATGGATGCTATAAAATATATGTAACAGACACTATCGAAGTCCGGATTTAGGTTACAGATAAAATAGGTTAGAATGACCACATATGTGACACTGTGCCTATAGACTACGATAAGGTGTGATTGATTTATTGCAGGGACCCATTTATTTTACTTTCAAATGTACCTTTTTAACTTAGATAATGTTGATTCATGACCGTAATAAATCGATTGAATGGGAATTCAGATCAGTTTCTGTTTAAATAACACTGATAATTTTATAATGTAATGTTTGTGTCCGCACGTGTTTATTCTTATATTGTTATGGCACCGCAGAAGCATTTGCCAGTGTCAATGTTTTGTTACAATATAAATTACAATAAAATATTTACCGCACGTGTTTATTGTTGCTGATATCTATTGTTTTTTATTTATTTATATTTGGTAAACCAATCGCCCAAATTATTACTGCTATTTTCGAGTAGGTAATCATCAATGTTCTAACAAGATGGTGGCCATCTTGTTAAAACTATTCAGGGAGTTTTTGTGGCATCTCAAAATTCATGTTCCGCGGTATTATATTCCACTTCGCTTATACACAATGACATTATCACCAATATCACAAAATATAGAGTCAAAGTACACAAAACTATAAATATAATATGAAAGCCATTACATGACAGACGATATCGGACTGTTGCAAAAAGCTGTGTTATATATTTAGGTTTAGTAGTTAGGCTATTTGTGTTTTTAGATTTAAGAGTTTTAGTTGTATATAGATATAAGTTACGATGGGACTGACATGTCAAAAAATGATAAAAGTCCCTTAAAAAATAAAGAGAAAAAAAAAATACATGACAGACTAGAATCCCGCCAAAAACTGGTATCTATTATTATTTGCCGTAACAGATAATTAAATAACAGCCTTTTTTTTATTTTTCACATTCTTTTTCAAATATATACCTACTAGCAGCAGCTCACGACTTGGTCTATCTTTCAATATTTATAAATGCAATCTCAGGTGGCTGCTAGTAGTTTGTACCTAGACTATGAAATACAAAAACAGACTGAATCGAGTAGTTTAGTTCGTTTCACATCAGATATACATGTAAACGTTTGTGAATCATGCAATCTCAATTGTATGACTCACAAACGAGTATATGTATAAATAGCTTAGAATAGTTTAGCTAGGTCAGATCCGAGGTAACAGCAACAACCCGAGGTGTGCCGCGCACCCTTGAGCTAGTTGCCCAAATAAAATCGGCTGAGTGCCTTAAACGCTCGCCTTAGTAGTCCGGTGAAGCTGTAGAGGCCTCCAAAAAGACCAACAGCGTAGTCAGTTCGAAAAAAGAAAAACATTTTTTTTTATATGATCGTAAGTTCCATAGATTAGCCGCGTTCAAACAAATAATAAAAAACAGACTATCAATTGAGTTTCATAATATTAATAACGATTACATACGAAGAATAACGGTTTTGTTCTGATAAAAACTCTAATAATCTAGATTCCATCGTTAATGATTAATGCCCTGAGATTACTCACAGAGTGGAAAAATATTGGATAGCTTCGGTGGAATTTCTTTTGATCGGTGAAGCTTATCGGTAATTTAGACGTGGAATTAAGATTTTGTTGTAAGCATTATAAATGAGAAAGACTACGTTTTGCCGTCTTTTTCTTTAATCTCCTCTCTCACCTCATCTCTAATCCCAATAATACTTTCTATTGCACTATTTCATTTCTTATCTATTTACTCTTTCAGTCTCATCATGCTATTCTATTAAATAAAATATCTATAAAATAGATCCCTCTATATGGGAAACATCAGCTATGAAACGGTAAGAGTAGAAAACTCTTTTACAAAGACAAATTGACACATTTGAGAGTAGAAGAAAAGCGTAATGAACTAAAAGCCAGACCACCTAAGGCTATACATACTATAATAACGGTGTATTGACTTGTCCCAAGTGTGGACGTACGTTTACTGCGAAGGTAGGATACGCCAGTCACCTACGTGCACACGAAAGGGCGGAGAAATAGATTGTTAAGTTTCTATTAGCGGTCGCTGTAACCGATAACGGTTAGGAGCAGATGATGATGGCTATTCTATTATCTTGCCACTCTTAGTTTCCAATAACTTTTTTCCATCCTACATACAATATTTTTAACATGACTTACGTTCCATACCTTACAGTATAATTAAGTTATTATTTATGAAATGGGCCTTTAGGGTGATGGTTGTAGAACTCGTATCAGATCCTGCAAATGAAACTTTGATAGCTTAATTGATAACGTGTTTGGACACTGCGTCTATGGACGTAGTTTCGAATTCTAGCAACTGAGGCAGAGCTTTTGGTGAAGAAAGACATTGTGATGAAATGATAACATAGTAGCGCTTTTTCTAAGTTTTTTTTTATATGTCATAGGTGACAAACGAACCGGTGGGTCACCTGCTATTGTGAACAAGTGATCACCACCGTCCATGGACACTAACAACACCAGAGGAGTTACAAGTGCGTTGCCACCCTTTGGGGGGAAGGGTTAGGGGAGGAAGAGGGAGAGGAGAGAGGGGAGGGGAGGTGAGCGTCCGGCGCTTTCACTGACCGAACGAAACGCAACAATGCAAGCACTGTTACTTCACGTCGGTTTTCTGTGACGGGGTACTACCCCGGGCGAGCCGACCCATTCATGCTGAAACCAGTATATAGTCCGCTTGACTAGTTACTCAAGTTTAAATCCTGTCGCCAAGGACTTGTTGGTGGTTTCCGGCTTGGTAGCCGGCACTTGAGAGCCAGCCCCCACTATGTTTGGCGTATTTCAGACCACATCCTCATTCATCATCAGATGAGACTGTGATCAAACGCTAATACCTATAAAGTATAAAAAAATATGCAAATGACAAGGATGTTTATAGTAATATCTGTGTACTGTTAGGAATCTCGGCTTACCTTTTAGAGCGAAGATTACAATTGTGCGATTGCCAAGTTCTATCCTTATATAAAGTTCTATCATTTCTGAGTGGAAGCACCTGGTTACCTAGTGTTATTTAAAACTAATAAATAGTAAAGGGTTGATACGCATGTGTGGCATTTTTGCTGTTACAAACAATTATTTTGTTACTTAATTTAAATTATTTAGTTATTTAGGATAATTACAAAGTTTATTTGTTTAAAAATGAATTTATTATTTAGCACAACAAGATATAAAAATACTCACAAACACTGTTAAATAATAACACACCACGCTGACTTCTTACTAAAAAGCTGTAATACGCAGCCGCGTACAGTGTACGGTAGTATTAGCTCACGTACTTTTCACATATACTAACACACGTTAAATGCTCAAATACAAGGAAGTATTAAACAGTGTGCAATATACATACTAATAATAATATTTTGGGGTGCAAGGGGTGTCGAATAACATCATAAGACTTGATGAGGACGTGGTGCACCCTGCTGAATAATGAACGAGGCAATGGCGAAAGCGGGGTGGTAGGGTTTTACAGCCGACTGGGTCGCAACCACCATGTATATGGCGAAAAAGTCCGTCATAGTGATTCGCTTTTGCGGGTCGCGTTTCGGGATCAGCCTATGCATATCCAGCTTTTCGCAGGCCGGAATGACAGCGGCGACCGGCAATGGATAGTGTATCACTCGGTGGTCGCCATTGTTTTTGGATTGTACTGTTCTTACCATCAGGCAAAGTGCAGTCATATTGCCGTGCTACAATAATAAAAAAAAATATCTTGCGGTGATCGATTTTACCATGTTTATTTAACTTCATTTTGGTAAAAAAAAACTATTCGGAGGTAAAACTACCTTAGAGATTTTGGGTAAATCCAGTACTGAAGCAGAGGTTCGTTATCTACAATCGGAAACATGTCTTTTCCTACAAAGAATACCACAAAATCATACGAACATTATCATAGTTCTGTTGCTCTACCTATTAAAGTATAAATAAACCACAAGTCGAGTTTTGAGATAGCGACCCCTGCCCTAAGATAAACGAGTGCTTTGTCCGATTTATATTATACATTATAAATAGGCAATTACACTTACTACGGTCAATGAACTTAAATATTATTGACTCATGTAATATCAACGTTTTTTTTAATTCTACATACATTATACCGAAGGTAAATAACTGTTAAAATTTGTTATTACTTTATTGGAGTGAAAGTTTCTTTAAGCACGTCAAGTAGTGAATAAAAGTGAAGCGTTGTGATCGGGTCGGTGACACTCAGTCGCGTTTATTCGGCTCCATTCGACATCGATGGCGTTCGGGGCAGTGTGCACTTGAATCGTGTATACTCGGGTCCAGTCGCGATCCACGATACGCTTTTATTATTATTACCTATAAATAATAACGACATTTTGTATGTGCGTTAGGGGTCGTTTATAGGGCGTTTTTGAGGATTCTCTAACCCACTCTGCCCCCCTGGTGACTTGTAGTGAGATTCGTCTATTCTTTTCACTTTAAGTTTTGACGTGATAACGTCTTATAAATCGATTCCGTCCGGTTGCACGAGCTGCAAACCATGACTCTTTGTCACGTTCCGCCTGAGGGCTCGGTGCAAGCGAGCGAGAGTGCGATCGGCCTAAGCATCTACCTATATATAGAATAATTCAAATAAATTAATAAAAGTATCCAATGTTTCATCAATGTTTTCTTATGACGTCGTCACGTAAAATTATCGTCCGTAAACCGACTTTACAGACAAGGAATTTTTTTTTATTATTATATTACATTTAGTTATATTTATTATATTTTGAAATATCAATACTAAATAACTCTACATCTATTTTATATCTATCTATATATAGAAGAATTGAGTCAGATTTAAGCATATTTTAGTCTAGGAACATGTTTTAGTTTTGATTAATCTGATGTTCTCATATTTATACACAATTTTTTGTTCGAAAAAATAACGTGTTATTTGCAAATACCCCCTCTCCATCCCACGTGAGATTTAATGAGATTCAGCTTGACCAACCCCTCGGGATCATCTCATTGCACAGGTTCGACTGGCGAGGGGAGGCGGCTGGCTGTGTACCCAGCCTGCCTCCCTATTTTTTTTCCGTGGGGAAATCCCTTATGGATACGCTACCCTCTCGGGGAAGAGAGTGGATTATGTCCGACTCGCACGGACTAAAACCCCACGGTGTACACCTGCCGCTACGGTTGGGGTGACACGAGATCTCTACAGACTTCATCGTGCCGCTCCAGCGGTCTGCCCGGCAGCGGAAAGTCGCTGCCGCCGATACCCGTCCTTGTTAGAAGACAACCGAGTACACATCGGCCGTCTCCTCCGCCCGCCGGACCTATGTAATGGGAAGAAGGGCCCCAGACCAATCTTGCCTAGGTCCGGCTACGCCGGCGGGAGCAGGCGGGCAGACTGCCGCCTCCTCCTGTCGGTCCTTCGTTGGCGGAGAGGGTCACTTAGAGGGTCCTCCTCGCGGATCGTCTCTGCTGCCTCAATAATGATGAAGCCTGGCGACTACCTTTGCAAGGCTGCCGCAGGGGCGGTTCTCAGGAGAGAGCGAGATCGGTCCCTGGCTGCCCCTATCATGCGGCGGACGGTACACCGTGGGGTTTAGTCGGAGCGAGTCGGACATAACCCACTTTCTCCCGCGGGAAGGTGGCGTATCCGTTAGGGATTTCTCCACGTTAATAATAAAACCCCTCTAAACCAGCCATATAATTAACGCACGCTCCCTTATGTATATAATCAGTGTGATTTTAAGCGTGTATTTTATTGTGTATTTAAATATTACTATTATTTATTTAAATTTTAAATGTACCTGTATAATATACTTTAATAATTTTTCTATATACATTCACTCACATACCAATTCTTATGACGATCAGTCGAACGGTACGGACGTTACGATACAACGCCTTTTAGTGACTTACTTGAACGGGACAATCATAAACACTTATGTATACCGACTTTCATAATGGTTAGTCAAACGGTTCCAGAGTTTATAGACCTTAGACATATCGATAGATGTTCTCCTCAAGAGGTCCCAACTGTCTGGTTATGACCCACGGACCATAAAACATACAATCAATAAAAACGCCCTGCGTCATCCCTAACCCTTGTAAAACAATAGTGGAAATCGGTACAAATACTACATTTTTCTTTAATAAAGCGTTGACGCCAGAGGCAATAGAGAACAGAAAGGGACATACTTGTACATGCGTACATATAGACCATGCGACCGCTTTTCGATTCGTTTTCATTTCCCTCTATTTTTTTCACAGCCGCGTACAGTCGTAGATACAATTGCTATTAATTTCTTAAATGGGCTTACTATATGAGTATTATTTTCACTTGACGTTATCGCGTATGATCTTGATTGTACATACCGTCATACAACGATCAGAATTGTTTTAAACGCCATCTATCTTCACATTTTTCGTACTTCATTGTTAGCTGTTAATGTTTAATATTTTTGAGAACGGAATAATTTTTTTTGTTATTTCTAAGAATAATCTATTTTTACGACTTTTGCATCTCGTTCGTATGTAAAATTAATTTAGACGAAACTTAGTTTGTTAGTGCTAGTTTGACGATTACTATGTATGTCACCATATTGTTAATGTAATTGTTTTCTTTTATATTTATATTTTGTTTGCTTTAAGGTCTCTTGTCGACTATTCGTAATCAGTTTCGTGAAAGCCTTCTCGTTTTGTTTTCTAACCATCAATTGTTTAGATTCACATGTTGTCATAAGATATAGTTTAAACGTTAGGAATTATTTTTTTCTCAAACTGACTACGCTATTGACCTAGCAAGCTCTTAACAGCTTCACCGGACTACTAAAGGTAGGAAATAAAGAATTGGAAAGGTTATCTTTTTACACTCTGTATTTTTTTTAATGAATTCCAAAGTTTTCAACAAAAAAAAAATGCTATAAGTAATTAGTTGAGAGTTTGTTTATGCTACAGGTATAAATAGTTCTGAATTAGACCAGTATATTTGGTGATAATGTTTTCCCTAAAAGGGTTAGGGCGAATATAAGACTTTTATACAAATAACACTGCAAGTATTTAGATATATAGGTATATGATGGTCTTAAATACTTAACAATCTGTCCCGGCTTCGCGTGGGTACAATGTACTAATATGACGTCATAAGCATATAAGCTATTTAGATCCATTCTTTGTAGCTTTTAATATCTACAATTTCTCACCCACCCGATCCACAGAAAACCGACGTGAAGTAACAGTGCTTGCATTGTTGCGTTTCGTTCGGTCAGTGAGAGCGCAGGAAGACCCCTCCTCCTTCCCACAAACACAAGCTGGTGACTCCCCTGGTGTTGCTAGTGTCTATGGATGGGTGTGATCACTTACCATCAGGTGACTCGCCTGTTCGTTTGCCTCCTATAATATAAAAAAATATATACCTATAGATTCTTGAGTGACTGATGTCTTAAATGTCATAGAGAACGTCATCTACATCTACAACTTTAAAACTGCCACGGCCGTTAAGACATATATATAGAAGATATTCATATAATTCATTTTGGACTTTTTTAATATGAAACATTTATGTTCACGACAGTAAAATGATTTTTTTTTGTAATGAATCGCTCCTGGAACTCGGCAAGGGTTTCGTATAATGTTTGAACAAGATATTGCTACTATATTGTATTCTCGAATATATTATATTTGTTTTTACGATCTATCGCTTTGATGATGGTTCTTGTTTGTTTGTGTCGAGTTTTGTAATTCGCCATTTCATAGAAACCTCGTGTTTCAATCGGGTTAATTCTGGACTTTAATTTATCTACTGTTATTTTCTCGTTACTACTTAGATGCTAAATTACGATATGGTCTAAGATTTTTTATTTTTTTTATTTTATAGGAAGCAAACGAACAGGTGGGTCACCTGATGTTAAGTGATCACCACCGTCCATAGACACTTGCAACACCAGGGGAGTCGCAAGTACGTTGCCAGCTTGTGTTTGGGAGAAAGGGAGGAGGAAGGGGGAGGGGGGAGAAGGGAGGGGGAGAGGGGAGATGGGCATCCAGCGCTCTCACTGACCCAACGAAATGCAACAATGCAAGAATTGTTACTTCACGTCGGTTTTCTGTGAGAGAGTGGTACTACCCCGGACGAGCCGACCCATTCATGCTGAAACCAGTAGTAGCTTCAACGTGGCTCTACAACCTACAAAGCGATGGTAAGATGGTAGTGTACTAAAGATAGAGAGGGATTGTCTCTCAAGAGCGGCTATCGGAACATACCTGGCGAAAGCTTTTCAACTCGAAGATATCTTATTCTATACATATAGTAAGAAAGTAGATCTAACGTGTCTGTACTTTTTTGTGATTGAAAAAATTGTTACACGTGACTTGGAACCATTACATACTATTAAACACAATCCTCTACCACGTCTGTGTCTGTCTGTCTGTTCGCGATAAACTCAAAAACTACTCAACGGATTTTCATGCGGCTTTCACCAATAGATAAAGTGATTCATGAGGAAGATTTAGGTATTTATATAATTTGTCAAAGATTTTTTTTTTATTGTAGCATGACAAAATGATTGCACCGTGCCTTATGGTAAGCACAGTACAATCCAAAAACAACGGCGACCACCGAGTGACACATTATCCATCGCTGGTCGCCGCTGCTATGTCGGCCTGCGAAAAAGCTGGATATGCACAGGCTGATCCCGAAACGCGACCCGCAGAAATGAATCACTATGACGAGCTTTTTCGCCATATACATGGTGGTTGCGACTCAGTGGGGCTGTAAAACCCTACCACCCCGCTTTCGCCAGTGCCTCGTTCGTTACTCAAAATCAAAAAATCAAAATATCTTTATTTCTATAAAAACCTTTACATAATATAGCCTTAACTATGGCCCCAAACTAGGCAATGCCTGTCTCATGGAAGCCTGTTTACAAATTGCCTTTAATTGATGGTGGCGCGTATTGTGTTTATAAAAATTAAAGTTAAGACAAGAAGAAACAGAAAACATATAATAACTTTAAAAAATGTAATGTAATGTGTATGTTAATAAAAGCGTGAGAGAGGGTGTGTGTAGTTGTGGTGAGTGTGAATGTAAAAGTGAGTGAGTGTACATGTCTGTGCTCGTACGATAGTTGTGTATAGTTTTTGGAAAGCTAATAGAGTACTTTGAGTAAATTTTCTGTCTGGTCATATGAAATACTATGAAGCCATACTCAGCAGGGTGCACCACGTGCAAGTGAGGTTGGCTTGGGTGTCTCAAGTCTTAGATGTTATTCGACACCCCTTACACCCCAAATTTTTTTTTGTCCGTGCCCTCTAAATAATAAAATACATTTAAATCATTTTTAGAAATGTCTATCTGTCTTCATTTGAACACGCATCACTGCTAAAGTACTATACACCTGCAATATTTTTTTCAAGAAATCTAACAAGTACTTGATACTTTAGAATTACATTTTTATAACGTGTTTAGCATATAGAACAGATTAACAGACGTTCTCGTCTAGCCGTGTATGGTCTATGTAAGAAATGTGCCGAACTAAGCGCCTTAACGACGAAACATAACAGGTAATGTATGTAGGAGTACAGTTTACGCGGTATTCGCGTAAACCCTTTCCTTGAGATAGGTGGATTATAACGTTCGTATTAGGGTTCCGTGGATTAAATTAATGGTTATCTTGGTAGGTTTCTTGGCGAGTAATGTATATGGTTTTTGCGGTAAGAACTTCTGAGTATAGCTCATTGATAGCATGTATGACAGTGAGCGTAATTTAATTATAATTGTATTCTGTATTAACCCCTGGACTGTCCAAACTGGCATATGGGTTTAAGCTCTATACACGCGAATGTAGAAGTTATGATGCACTGGTCAACAGATTGTTCGTGGAATAAGTTGAGAAACATACCGTATTTATTTTAAAATTTGAACAATATAAAATATCTTCTTTTTATGTATACATTTCTTCTGTGCGTGTGTATGTCACTGAACTCCTCCTAAACGGTTGGACCGATTTTGATGAAATTTTGTAAGCGTGTTCCAGTGGGTGCGGGAATGGTTTAGATTTGGACCTGGTAGGTGGCACTGCGGTTGATTTTTAGATTTTCTTTTTATTATCAAGGCAGGACAACGTTATAAGATGGTCGAGAGCGAGGCTTGGTGACTCTCCGTCGCCTGCTATTGCGAGACAGTCATGCTTGCAAAGGAGGCGACGGAGAGGGAGAGGGAGTGGATCACTAAACTCCCCTCCCGCGGTCAACGAACCATACGATGGCGATGGGTAGGTGATGACCTCCGGCCGCCGTAGATGGGGCCTGGGGGCGATGGACAAGGGCATGTCCGTCGCCTTGGCAGTTTAAACTGCACAGGTCCATGTGGTGGAGGCGCATTGTGCAGATGCGACTGCCACAGTTCGTTAGGGGGGTCTACCATCTTTGACCCCTCAGACCGCAGTCAGGGCCTCTTGAGGGGCTTACTCCTGTCGGGGGAGCAGACGCAGTGCCAGCCGGCAATCCTTGCTCCCCCACCTAAAAAAGGTATATGGTATAAAAGTATATATGAAAGCACCAAAAGAAAAAAAAGGCAAGACAACGTCCGCCGGGCCCGCTACTTTATATATAGATAGACTTAAGGTTATAGAATTTATTTTCAGATATTGATTAGAGTCGTCATAATTGGGCGAGTGACATATAATGTCAAAATAAAGATTTGTATCAAAAAGGAAGAGGGGATAAAAGTAATTCCGCTAACAACTGACACTCGACTAAACAACTCCTGCTTTAAATTATTTAAAACATTTCAATATTTTTACAGACACCTTTTTAATTAATAATTAAATTTGTTCTACAAATGTTTATATTTCGGTTTACAATATTGAATGTAGTAATTAATAATTAAATTTGTTCTACAAATGTTTATATTTCGGTTTACAATATTGAATATAGTAATTAATAATTAAATTTGTTCTACAAATGTTTATATTTTGGTTTACAATATTGAATGTAGTAATTAATAATTAAATTTGTTCTACAAATGTTTATATTTCGGTTTACAATATTGAATATAGTAATTAATAATTAAATTTGTTCTACAAATGTTTATATTTCGGTTTACAATATTGAATGTAGTAATTAATAATTAAATTTGTTCTACAAATGTTTATATTTCGGTTTACAATATTGAATGTAGTAATTAATAATTAAATTTGTTCTACAAATGTTTATATTTCGGTTTACAATATTGAATGTAGTAATTAATAATTAAATTTGTTCTACAAATGTTTATATTTCGGTTTACAATATTGAATGTAGTAATTAATAATTAAATTTGTTCTACAAATGTTTATATTTCGGTTTACAATATTGAATGTAGTAATTAATAATTAAATTTGTTCTACAAATGTTTATATTTCGGTTTACAATATTGAATGTAGTAATTAATAATTAAATTTGTTCTACAAATGTTTATATTTCGGTTTACAATATTGAATGTAGTAATTAATAATTAAATTTGTTCTACAAATGTTTATATTTCGGTTTACAATATTGAATTTAGTAATTAATAATTAAATTTGTTCTACAAATGTTTATATTTCGGTTTACAATATTGAATGTAGTAATTAATAATTAAATTTGTTCTACAAATGTTTATATTTCGGTTCATAATATTGAATGTAGTAATTAATAATTAAATTTGTTCTACACATGTTTATATTTCGGTTTATAATATTGAATGTAGTAATTTATCATCGGAGTATCGAGTTTAGTAGGTCTAAATACTATTGTTTATTGTATCTGACTCATACAGAGAAGGTTCTTCAGTGTATTGTGTAGACTACATCGGTGTTATTACAAAAAAATAAAATACGTAATGAATACTTGCTTTAAAATGGTTTCGTATTAAATGCACTGCACTTTCTCTGCACTGCAAATTCTCGCTATCCTTTTCCGCAAGTCTAGCCTAACCTAACCAAAGTGAGACATAAGAGCAAGATGGTGAACATTCAGCGACCGCGGTGCATTTAATACGAACCGTTTTTAAAGCAAGTATTCAATACATATTTAACTTTTTTTTAATAACACCGCATATGTTTAAACTTTGTAGGGGTAGCAATACTAATAAAATAAACAATAATAATAACATTTAACAGACATTGCAACAATATTATAAATAAAAAGTAAAAGGCATCCCGCAATTAATCAATTCAAACATTTATCTCTCATGAAATACTAAGCCGTTTGACGTTAAAGAGAACACAGGAATCAGCTTTCAATATAAATTAATAGTGCTTAATTGGCTAGTTTTCTGTTACACAAAAATGGCAACATAGCAAGCAAACCATAATCTTGAAGAACTTCGTTTTTTTAACCGGAACGGGGGTGACGCTCAAGCAGACACTATAAATAGCCTACCAAAGCTAAAGCCTACAGAAAAATTGCAAAAATAAAAGATCCTATCAGACTTCATAACTATATAATAATAATCATAAATACAGTGGCACAATAAAATAATCCCAAGGAGGGTTGATGTCAGGCAGGCGGCCGATCGTAAAAATTAAGCCAAATCATATACCACAACATGACAAACATGTTGTACCGACCCTACTTATCTGGGATAAGGGTAAGAAGAAGAAGAAGGGCGTTGATATGTCCGTAGTACAAAAGCCAATACACAAAATTAAAAAATGATGAATATATGTTACATAATTTAAATATGTAATTAAATTAAATCTACGGAACCAAATATCCATTACACGTAACAATTCTCGTATGTATCACAAGTGCTTTTACACGAAATCCGCTTAAACGAGATCCTCAGCTGTATTTGTTTCGTTGCGGAAATAGATATGAATGGAGCCCCTACTTGTACAAGGGCAATATGTTTTACCTTGAGTGTCTACGTTTATATAGTTTATTTTGTTAGGGTTCGTTCATTAATTACGTCAGGCGTTTTTGAGAATATTTTGACTCCTTCTTTCTCCCTCGTGAGATGTTGTGAGATTTATCTCGACCGTCACCCTTGTGATCGTTCGAAACACGTATTTTCATTATAAATAGCATTGTAGGGAATTTATTAAAAAAAGACAATATTGTTTATTCTTTTTATCGGTATTTTTGCTTTTTATTAATATTACATTTACATTGCATTTCAATATATCTAAAGTAAATAACTGTATTCACGGTTTTTAATATATAGTGAAACTGTGCTAGATTCTAGCATATTTTAGTTGTTTTACTTTAATCTGTTATTCTGACAATTTTAGACAATTTTTTTTTAATGTGAAACATCTGTAGTTGCGGGTAAATATCATTCTCTCACACGTTAAACCATATAGATTTATATGTTTGTTTCCTTTTAATGTTGCGTTTTCGTTTGAATAAGAGTCATATCACAACGGAACTAAACGCATTCTTAAATTAATACTTCGATGTATGTGTCGTTACATTTCAGTATGGACTAAATCCAATTTTAATCGTTCGTATAATATGTTTAATTTTTTCGAAGTTCAAGTTTTGCCGTTCATATTGGTTTTTTTATGGTCTTCATATTTTAAATGTACATAATTTGAAGATCCTGAAAAATACCGTAAATGATTAGAAACGACTTAAATTGAATTTAGCTCATACTGAAATGTGACTGAAAACGACTCATATGAATAATATTTGCGGTCAAACACAAAACTCTACAGTAATAAAAAAAAATGTGTGCCGTCGCGGGACGACTGGCCGATGTGAATCATCGAAATTATTTTGTACATAAAAGGGTAATTTACGACAGGAAATAAATATAGGGTAATTTTAGTTTATTTAATAAATATATATATTCATTAATCAAACACATGCGTAGTAAACAATACCTGTACACACTATAATAATGCGAACGCAGTGCGGCAAGAGTGATCGCGTGCCACCTCTCACCACGCCAAAAATCAGGTTTACCCTCGCCTATAGATGTGTCGCATTAAAAATATAGCTGGTGTTGTCGATAGTAAATGTGTCGTCATTAAATCACAAGCAACAGGCGTCCAGATAATTTGAGAGCCCTAATAAAACCCTTTCCATTAAGTTTATGGTGTTACAGCCGCCAGCGGTCACACGGTGCGTTGTATAAATTAATACGAGTCTATGTTAACTGGTTACATTTCAACGTTCACCCCTGTACACTTTATTTTATTAGTTTTGGAAGCGAAACTTTTCTAGGTAACTGAATATATAAAGGATAAACCTATTTTATTAGAATACTAACTGTGCAACACGCGTCGGCAATTGAATTTAGTAATGGGTAATAGTAATGGGTCGGCTCGCTCGGGGTAGTACCACCCTCTCACAGAAAACCGACGTGAAGTATCATTGCGTGCATTGTTGCGTTTCGTTCGGCCAGTGGGAGTATCAGAGGCCCACCTTTTTTTTTTTATACGTGGGGAAATCCCTTATGAGCGCGCCACCCCCCCGAGGGAGAGGGTGGGTTATGTCCGACTCGCACGGACTAAAACCCCACGGTGTACCGTCCGACCGTATTGTTGGGGCGGCAAGGGATCGATCTATGCTTCTCCCCTTGAAGAGCCGCCCCAACGGTCCCCCCGGCGGAAGGTGACCGCCGGGCTCCTACCTATAGAGAGGCAACCGGGTACACACCGGCTGCCCCCCCTCGTCCGCCGAACCTGTGCA
>MU158747.1:257670-269436 GCA_015888305.1 Antheraea pernyi | reverse complement strand
TTTCCCTACCCCTACTCCCTCCCCCATAGACAAGCTGGCAACGCACTTGCGACTTCCCTGGTGTTGCTAGTGTCTATGGACGGTGGTGATTACTTAACATCAGGCGACCCACCTGTTCGTTTGCCTGCTTTTGATATTAAAATAAAATGATTGGTAACTCATCGCTGGTCATTGGTGTCATACCGACATGCAAATCTGCTTGGTTCTGTTAACTCTACCTGGCTAAGCATAGTGTTTACATTGCTATACAGGCGGTGAAAATTATACCCCATTTAATACAATAAATTACTCGCAAAATTGTGATTCGAGACATAGTTTATAGAGTACTAGCTGTGCCCGCAACTCCGTCCGCGTGTAACTTAATGAAAATAACAGTTACTAATACAAGCATCTGAATGTATAACTTCTATACTTTTCTCTCGTACTTAAGTGGCGTCGACATTAAAATTGCAATAACTTTTGATAGAGTGAACCGATTTTAATAAAACCAAGACTTAATGTTACTAGAGGATATGTTTTATGGTTTTCTTGGTGAGGTTTTATCGTGAACGTGTACTTTAGCAGTGATGCGTGTTCATACAAACAAATTTTGGTAGGTGGTAGAGCCATGCTGAAGCTATTGCTGGTTTCAGTATGAATGGGTCGGCTCGCGTGAATTAAAACCGACGTGAAGTAACAGTGCTTGCATTGTTGCATTTCGTTCGGTGAGTGGGAGCGCCGGAGACCCACCTCCCCTTCCCCTTCCCTTCCTCCCCCACCAACACAGTCTGGCAACGCACTTGCGACTCCCCTGGTGTTGCAAATGTCTATGGACGGTGGTGATCCTCCTATGATATAAAAAAAAAACAGAGAGACATCTCTAAAAGTTCAGATACGCTACATTTAAATTTTTATTAATATGTATTGATTATAAACCAAGTAAATTATAGCAGTTGTCGTCCATTCGACCATCAATTTTTTTTTCAACATTATTGCAGTTTTTATCATATCTAACTGAACTAATCTAAAGTCTAAAGGAGGGATCAATTTGTGAACGGAGGTGATGTCTGGGAATGAAACCATTTTCTGTGCATCCGCCAAAGACGAACGTACCTATCTATGTTTGTAAAATTATGTATGAACAAAAGATAAACCAGGTCGAGTGTCTCGCCGGTTCTTCTCGATGACTGTGTTGTTTTCCGAACCGGAGGTTGTTTGAACGTCCATTTGCGCCGTCTCGGTGCTTAAACTGAATAAAGTATTCTTGTTTTTTTAACCATTACATTTTGTAAACACGTTGTCAGGGCTACAGAATAAGACCTTTCCTCCAGAAAAACGTATTGCTCGCAATGGATAGGTTAAATTTAATTAAAGCCGCGAGTAAAAGCCAGTATTACTATAAAATGTGCGTGGTAAAGTACACACAACATCCATCCACAGATAATGTCTCATTTGTGATATTGGTTCAAAAGGTAAGGTTCAAAATGACGCACAACTAAAAGACAGTCATAAAAACTGCCGACAGAAGGGAAAACTCAAAACAATGAAATAATTGTGTACTTTTTAGAATTTTTTAAAACAAATATAAGTCTGACTTTGTAAATTGAAATTATAAACATTAGGTTGGTTTGTATATCTATTGGCACTCCGAGGAATAATTATATACATTTTTATACAGCTTATACAAAGCTCAATACAAAATATCAATGTTATGTGTACACAGGCCGTTGTACTACGTGTCGTTAGTCTGGCGCAAGTGCTATACGTCACGAGCATGTCGAGGTCATCGGTGACGCAAACACATAAGTTTTTCCTTACCAAAAATCACTCAACGCGAAACCAACAAAGTACCGAAAAACGTATCAAATAGTACGATTTTAAACGTTTTGCGCACTTATGACGTCATATTAGTACATTGCACTCATTCGAAGTCTAATATCTGTTACTCTGATTCATTCATTTATTGTTATCTCGTAGGTCATTATACTAAATCAAGCAACAGGCGTATAACTGATATACGGTCGTTAGTATATACTCTTATCTACGGACTACAGTATAAGGTTTGTTGACACTAACTATTACATATTACATATACCTGACCTAAGAAAGCCTACATAAACAAAACTAGAGACATGCTGCTGATGAAGCAGGGACTAAATTATGTCAAACATGTTTGAGGGCTTTAGAAAATAATGTAAGTGATGCAAGGTTTGTATTAATTAAAATGGAGTTGGAAACTTACGCTTTTTCTTCAATTCCGAATTCTCTCTCTCTATTTTTATTCCCTATCATATTTTCAATTCAAATAACATAAAGGCAGTACTTTAAGACAAAAATGTTCGTTCACTAAAAATGGTATATATATGCAGTGAATTGTAAATTAAATAAAAACATGCTACATAAAAAATAAACAATAAATAACTCTTAATAAAATATATCCACTCGTTACATTTTGAGGTTATAAAACTGTTTACGCCAGGATAGAAGGTGTCATTTCCTTTTTTTCATTTTTAGTGTGTACCGATTTATTATATTGTTTTCACAGAGCGGCAAAAGATGGCTCTGCTCAAGTTATGAGCTTGATATATAAGTCTTACCAAGTTTGGTCGAGTTGGGTTACGTTTAATATTTATACTCTTCCCACCCCTAACCTTTATCTTATTTAATACTACAGGATACACGACCGGTAGTAAATGATATTCACATAACACATACACACAAATTACGTGAATAGTAGAAGAAGACCATAACGCTTTTTTCTTACGTGACGATTTTTACTATTTTACTCCTTTTTTTAACGGCGGGAGGTTGCGTTCAGTTTCACCAGCTATGAATGTAAATGTAATGTAATGCCTTTGTTCTGTAAAAAAATATATCGGATTAGTAATTGCAGTTATTTGCGTATTTAAACATAAATACACTTCGGCTTTGTAATACGGTACTATATATTGAAGGCAATAACCGCGATATTAATATCATTCGATTATACATTGATCTCTGATAGAACATTCGATTTATGTCAGATCAGTGCGTTACCGCATTGGCTTTCAATTCCGCATTAATTTAATTATTCTGATTTATATTGGGATCATTCGACAGGAGATTCGCTGTACATAGAGATAATTAATTATGCTGTGAATGTGAATTAATGGGTAACAAAACTAATTCGTTTTTATCATTTTATATGTTTTTTAGCGATTGGAAGGGAAAGGGGAAAATGGAAGGGGAGGTGAGGTGGGTCTACGGCGCTCTCACTGACCGAACGAAACGCAACAATGCAAGCACTGTTACTTCACGTCGGTTTTCTGTGAGAGGGTGGTACTACGCCGGGGGAGCCGACCCATTTATGGTGAAACCAGTAATAGAACGCTGAACGTGGCTTTACCACCTACACGTAGCGTTACCACCTACATTTCAGCACTATCTATGTCTTTCTTCATCGAAAGCTCCGATTCAATCACCAAGATTCTAATATACGTCAATAGACGCTGACTCCAAATACGCTAATCACTGAACCATCATCGCTTCAACATCCTATTCAATCCAATTAAAAGACACAAAATACTTGACGAATTACATTTCGACAAATATTGGCTCCAAAGTTTGAAATATACAAATGTTGGCCCAATTCTAATGAATCCACGAGCTGACGGTGTCGTTGCTAACTAGTTCACAGCGTTCTGGAACATCTCCGAAGCATCCGTTCCGTTCGTTCCAACTTCGAAACGATAATAAGTCAGACTTCTCATTTAAGTCGGAATTAATGACAATTATTCCATATTTAACGAAACTTTCTTACTACGCTCGTGTGATTTGTATGTAAATTTGTGAAGTTTGTTTTCAGTTACCACGACGGGTTTTCGACTTCAATGGCTATATACGATATTTTCATGTTCCCATTTTTGTTATTACACTAGCTTCTGCCCGCGGCTTTGCCCGCGTGGATTAGTTACTTTAGGCTAACTAACACGGAGCGGAAACTCTTAAAACGATTGTACGTTGTCACCGGAATTAAAGAGGAGACAGGGTATCTTTTACACAGAAATTATTATTATCCAGTATTATTCCCGAGAGATTGGTCAAACTTACTTGAACGCGAGCGATGCAGCGGACAAAAGCTAGTTCTTAAACAAATATAGTTTAGAGTAAAATATCTTTAAGAATCATTTCTATACTAATATATATTGCTGAAGAGTTTGTTTGTTTGTATGGTTGAACGCGCTAATCTCAGGAACTACAGGTACGATTTGAAAAATTATCTCAGTGTTAGATAGCTCACCTATCGAGGTAGGATATAGGCTATATATCATCACGCTAAGACCAATAGGAGCGGAGTGCCGATGAAGAATGTTCCAAAATCGTTTTTTTTTTCCTTTTGAGATCTTCCGCTGCGTGTTACCGTTAGAACAAAGTAACTCTTCCGCGTAGACGAAGATGCGGGCAGAAGCTAGTTAAACGTATGCTAAAGTATCAAATATATCTTACCAGATGAAGTAATTCGACGATTTCTTGTGAATTATCATGATCACTTCTCACATAGCACTTCTCCGCTGGATCTAGTAGCACAGAAATCAAAGTGAAAATTTTAATAAATAAAGATAACAGGCTACATAAAAGTTTAAAGTCTGAAGGATAATTTATTCTAAACTAGCGAGCTCGGCAGACGTTGTCCAGCCCTGATTATAAAAAAATCCTTGATATTATATACCAAAACGTTCCTCATGAATCACTTTAACTACTGGTGAAAACCGCTTGAAAATTCGTTCAGTACTTTTTGAGTTTATCTTGAACAGACAGACAGACAGACACGGTAAGGGACTTTGTTTTGTACTATGTAATGAAGGTACAAATAGTTGTTTTAAATAGTATGATATAAAATTACATTAACCCTTGTAACCGTAGAATACTAACCGTAAAATGGATCATTAATTTATTAAGGTTGTCAATTACGTATATCCTGTTTGTCTTTTTATATAATAGGGATATATACAGAAATACAGAGTAAATAATATCCAATTATACTGCATCCGTAACGGTCGCTCAATGTCGAACTAACTGACACGGACAGCGCAAGTGTCAGTTTCAAATGTAATTTGTACTTTATTGATTTAACTAGCAACGCACCTCGGTTTTGTGCTCATACAGTTTAGTCATGTGGAACTATTAGTATCTCAACAATTTAAATCCATTTCTTTGCATTGTAATATTTCGATTTAAGATAAACATTCATAGAAACAAGCTACGAATCTTTACGATTAACTTATAATTGTAGTTTATGTAGTCTATGTTTTGTAATATTGGTGGCGTTTTACGTAATATAGTTTATTCATTGTGCATAAGTGAAGTGGTTGGAAAATAGTACCGCGGAGCATGGATTCTGACTTGCCACAAAAACTGTCTGGAAAGTTCTAAAATGGGGCCCACCGTCTCATTAGAACATTGAGATTATCACAAGACATTTATAATATTATTTACCTACTCGACAATGGTAGTAATAATCTATAAAATTGGTTTAAGAAAACTTATACCTTTGTTCTGTGTAATTTCGAATCTGTGATATCTTTCATGATATTCATTGAAATGTAAAGAGTAATTTTCATCAAATGTCACCTAAATATTGAATTATATAATATAGGGATAATATATTTGTCAATATAATGCCACAAATAAACAATTATTAATATAATAGGAGAAGAGGATAGTGAAGAAAAAAGAAACAAAATTAAGATTAACAATGAAATATTCTCACAAGGATCAAAGTTACCGCAAGGTAAAGCTCTAATTGTAGTTTTCCTTTGTACCCTATATCTGCCCAATTTCATGTAGGTCTAACAATTTTTAAAGCTATGTTAGTGACTCTGTTCCTTGTGCAAATCATTTAGGTATCGTAAATTACTAATATCGGAGTTTTTGTATCTTGGAATGTCATGTAGTGGATTTTAAATTTTATTTTATATCATTATTATTTTTTACTTTTCATTTTTTTTATTTGGTCATTATGGACAAGTGAAGTGGATGAGAATCAATACCACGGAGTATAGATTCTGACTTGCCACAAAAACTCCGTGCAAAGTTCTAACAAGATGGCCACCATCTTGTTAGTTCATCGAAATTATTGCAAGAAATTGTAATTGTATTTGTAATTGTAAGGATATTACAATTTCTTGCAGTAATTTCGATGAACTAACAAGATGGTGGCCATCTTGTTAGAACTTTGCACGGAGTTTTTGTGGCAAGTCAGAATCTATACTCGGTGGTATTGATTCTCATTGATTTGTTTATTTGTGGCATTATATTGACAAATATATTATCCTTATATTATATAATATATTACAATTTTATTATTACATATTACAATTATATAAATATACAATTTTACAACTTTCCTACCTATTCGATAATGGCAGTAATAATCTACTAGAAGGTTAGTTGCCAAAAAAAGATAATACTATGTTACTTTGCGAAAATCTATAATGAAGTATTATAGTGGACGTTACTTTGCAATACCGCCTGGAATTGATTGGCTGCTGTCGCGTCTCACTGGAATAGAATTTTTGATTTGAATTGCGCGACGTGGACCTGAAAAAGATGAATTTGTAACAGAAAGACGTTAACAAATCATTGAACTTTCAACCAACCAACTCGTTTAATCACTCTTTCGCGGTTCAGCGACTATATTTAGCTCTTTCTATTACCAGTCTCAGTATTAACGTTTTCTGTTATAACGAGACGTGGTGCAGCCAATCAATTCCAGGCGGAAGTACAAAGTAACGTCTACTATAATATTTATCGGTGCTATATATTTATTATAAACGTGACCTCTATACACCGTTAGTATGTTAAGGTACGTAAAATAATATGTCCTTCCGTAAACCAGACACGTTATTTTCGTATTTAATCGGGGGTAATGTAAGCTGTAAGTACTAAATGTTATGTACAACATCGTAACCCCTTTAATACCCCCAGGACCGGAGCCGTAGAGTTATAATATAATAAACATATTCCTGGGACCCTTCCTGGCTTGCCGACATTCGTTCGTGAATTATTTGATCTCGGGGACGCCCTGCTGGACTAAATTATGCTGTGGTATAATTGTTACATACGTTCTATTCCTTTGATCCTTAATATTTTGGAAAATTAGGAATATCTAAAATAAACTTTTTAGTTAGAAATTTTGGTGATTTGAAAGTCGAAACATAAAATGAAGCTGAACTTTCGGTGTCAACAAATATCGGGATGAAACCATATCATATTCTTGGGGATTTTTATTACAGTCACATGGCTAATTACCATGTGAAAAGGTTCTTATAAATTGAGGTAATATATTGTTTTTATTTCAATCATCTGAGTTTTAAAATTTGGAAAAAAATATCGTAGTTATATCAAGAGTTTAGTTTTGAAAGTACTCTTATTAGGAAAGCAAACTTTGAGAAAGATAACATTCCTTGAACTATGAGATTGTATCAGAAGAAACTTATCAAAACTTAATAATGTTTTCATTGTTATAAATTTGTTTGTTAAGTGTATTTTCACATTTCTCGATCTTTTTTACCTTGAAATTTGTAGAAGATAATTTTGTCTCCCCTCTACTTATGACAAAAATATTTTATCATAATATATATAAATAAAATAATAGAAGAGATGCCATTGTGCCTCGATGAAGCAAAAACTACTCAAGAGATTTCGATCAATTTTTAAGAGTTTTACTAAAAGTTACTTGGCAAATATATAAAAATAAGTACATATTATCAAAATATCTTTATTTAAGTGAATAAAGTTTTTATAAGCGTTACAGAAGACTAAAATAATTTTATAAACAAAATACACGTTTGCTCTCAATTTTTTAATGCTTCTTTCGTTTGTTTTCGCTAAACAAAATCCATTGTTAAAATAATAATAACTCAATCACGGCTGTCACCGAGTCTTAGATAGCTTTCCTTTAACAAAAGCTGATTGATTTCTCATATGTCTTGTTTAATAAAATTTTATGAAGACTAATCTGCAGACTCCTTTGAAAATAACCCATTTTTAATCAAACAATAATTTTCCTGATTTATGTTTCTAAATATGTAAAAATCCAGAGTCATTTCGTAGGCCGGCATGACAGCGGCGACAGGCGATGGATATTGTATCACTCGGTGGTTGCCATTGTTTTTAGATTGTACTGTGTTTACCATCAGGCACAGTGCAGTCATTTTGACGTGCAACAATAAAAAAAAAAATGATGTTCGAGTTCGACGATGAACCCCAAAATTCCGAAACTACTTCACAACTTATAATTTATGTATACCTAATTTGGTCCAATATGAGAGCTAGGATCATTTATATTTCGATTAATGGCCTCAGTATTTTTAATTACAAATTAAATAATTGCCAATGTTGATTATTGTTATTAATCGTGAGTTTTATTAGTGTCGAATAGATGGAGCTTTAAATTAGTTTGTTGATAGAAGTCTGTAGGACCGACTGTTATAGACATCTCATAAATGTGCACCAGGTTTTTTTTTATAGTATCACGACAATATGACTGCACTGTGCACAGTACAATCCAAAAACAACGGCGCCCACCGAGCGACACATTATCCATCGCCGGTCGCCGCTGTCATGCCGGCCTGCGAAAAGCTGGATATGCACAGGCTGATCCCGAAACGCGACCTGCAGAAGCGAATCACTATGACGGGCTTTTTCGCCATATACATGGTGGTTGCGACCCAGTCAGGCTGTAAAACCCTACCATCCCACTTTCGCCATTGCCTCGTTCGTTATTCAGCAGGGTGCACCACGTGCAGGTGAGGTTGGCTTGGGTGTCTCAAGTCTTAGATGTTGTACGACACACTTTACACCCCACGTTTTAATTTTCAATTTCTTTTTCATCTCCAGTGTATATATTATATGTACATAGTGTACATAGTACACATATTTTAGTTTAACATATAATAACTGAGCCACAGCAAGTTGTGGCCGGGTCAGCTTATAGGCAGGGCAGGTTTATAGATGACGAAGTTCTGAGCTGGTACACATTAATAAAAATATAACTAAATGAAGAATTTGTTTTTTAAGGTCGCTTTAAAACTAAGTTCGAAGGGAGCGTTACAAATTTAAGTGAAATTAATATTCAAAATCAAAATATCCTTTATTCAATTTAGGCCCTGAGAAGGCGTTTATGAACGTCAAAGCTACCATCGGTTCGGAAAACAGCCCAGTCATCGAGAAGAACCGCCGAGAAACTCGATCTGGTTTATCTTTTCATGTCATATATTTTTACAGAAACATAAATATTTACATTCGTTATTAGTGGATGCACAGAGAGGGGCGTCATTTCCAGACGTCACGATCGTTCACATATTGATCCACCCTATAGCCTTTAGATATTAAAACCGGCTTAACATGGTTCTTGAACTCACTATCAGGCAAATCGGTAATGTGTTTTGAGACTTTGTTATAAAACCTAACACTATTACCTATAAAACTGATTTTGGACTTAGTGAGCCTGAAGCATGGAATGACCAATTTCTTACTGTTTCTAGTATTTAAATTATGCTGGTCTTTTACTAGATCCAGCATATCTAAGTTATTATCTATTATTGGGGTTATTTTTTTAATATTCTTTAAAAACTTTGTTATTTTTGGTATAGGAATGAACCTATTCGTACCGGCATAATAAGTGTATGTTAAATCTACAAGCGTCCTAATTTCTCGAATAAGCACTCGGACAACTTTATAAAAATAACGATTCTTTCCTTCCATCCCTCTGACCTCTGACTCAGGTTTAGATATTCGGGTTGACCCCTAAGAGGTCAAATAATAAATTACCTGAAAGAATTATGGATTCGCTGTGACTTTAAGTCCCTCGGTCACAAACCGCAAAGCTAAACTATTATAATTTATAGGGGTTACTCTTACGAATAAATACGTTGTATTTATTAGATATTTATTCTAAGACATTTTAACTCCAATTGTTATTAGTATAACTAGTTTCCGCGTATGGATTCGTTCGTATTGAAAAATTAACTTTATATTTGGAGGAAATTTAGATAGTACTTAAAAATATAGGTATACTAGCATGTGTCCTGGTTTTGTTCGCGTTATTTCGAAACAGTACTTTTGCCGGATGAAAGGTACCCTATGACCTATCTACACCCCTAACAAAGTGTATGCAAATTTTTAATTTAAATCGGTTCAATAGTTTAGATATAAAAGCACAACAAAACAATAAACATAAAAATTTGGGGTGTAGGTGTCAAATAACATCTAAGATTTGAGACATCCGAGCCAACCTCACCTGCACGTGGTGGACCCTACAGAATAACGAACTAGGTAATGGCGAAAGCGGCGTGGTAGGGTTTTACAGCCTGACTGGGTCGCAACCACCATGTATATCGCGAAAAAGCCCGTCATAGTGATTCGCTTCTGCGGGTCGCGTTTCGGGTTCAGCCTGTGCATATCCAGTTTTCGCAGGGCGTCATGACAGCGGCGACCGGTGATGGATAGTGTGTCACTCGGTGGTCGCTATTGTTTTTGGATTCAGGCACAGTGCAGTCATATTGCCGTACTACTATATACAAAAAAAAAAAAACTTATATTGACATTTTATATAGTACGTACTATACCTGCGACTGCGTTCGCGTGGAACCTTATGTAAGAAATCAGTGAATAATAAAATCATCTGAATATGTCAAGTCCATTTAATTATCTTTTTTTCTCTCGTAATTAAGTCGCGTCGACATTAAAATTACAATAACTTTTGATGGAGTGAACCGATTTTAATGAAACCAAGACTAAATGTTACTCGAGGATATGCTTTATAATGTGTTAATGTCTACGTCCGGTACCGCTATGACATACCCGAGAGGCGAGACTACAACGCCACCCGGGAAACCACTATTGACCTCCGATACCGCGCTATTGACTTTATCGGGGTGTTACTAATGACCTCTAACGCTATTGGTCGGCTATTCATTATTCACCCCGGTTGGTGAGAGTTCAGCATATAAAGGGCAAGATGTCACTGATCTGCACGCACTCCTATGTGGAAGTTACTGTAAGGCGAAGCTCTGCCCGGATAAATAGTTACAGTGCCTTCAGAGTGTTTATTGGTGTTCCTGACTGACTGACTGGCTGATTATATATTGTGTAACAAATGCTTTATATGCTTTAATATGCTTATTTTATCGTAACCGAAGTAATTTAGTAGTGATGCGCGTTCAAACAAACCGACGGACGAATAGACATTTCTAAAAATTATTTAAATGTATTTGTATTTCTCGTATGTATGTATTTCTTTTTCCTAGACATCTACAATTTTTTTTTTCACTAAATCTAAAAAGTACAGACACGTTAGACTTATATTTTTATTATATTTATACTAGTTGTGCCCGCGGCTCCGCGCGCGTTTTTAAAAAATCGTATTAAAGAATTATAGAATTGTAAGACAATGTATAATTACAGAAACGCTCTTTAAAGGCAATTGTAAGTACGACGCGCATGCCACTAAAAGTAACATGTAACGTGTACATTAGATATATAAATACAAAAAGAGTGCCAAATGAGGTTTGTCATTAGCAACACATATGGAACCATAACCAACCATATAACTACATCAGTGCACACTTACACTGTATAAGGAACTACTGAAACAATAACTAAAAATATTATAATAAAGATTTATATTTACATTACATTTAATATACATTGCCATTATTATAATTAAGATTTAGTGACTATACAAAAAATAAACGCTTTGTCTGTTCCGCAACAAATTGTATTATGGAACTCTTTACGTAATAC
>MU158747.1:226673-252700 GCA_015888305.1 Antheraea pernyi | reverse complement strand
AAATACAAATTGATGGTTAAGTGTGTGTGTGTGTGTGTAGCAAATGGGCCACGAGTCAGCGTGTGTGCTGTTGGAGGTTAGTCCTTCAGCGCTGATTTTCACTCGGGACCCAGAGTGTTATGTGTGCACCGAGAGATGGTGTGCATATTAAATGTTATGTAGTGTTTCGTGTAGTGAAGCTATATAAGTTTGGAAAAAAAATGGTAATAGAAGTTTAATATGAAATATGACATAATAAGTACATATATATTAATAACAGGGAACAATGAATATATAAATACATATATATATACATACATATAAATAATAATAGATAGTCGTAGAATAACAGGCTAAGTTATTTGCATTGAAAGTAGAAAAGTTTTAAACTTTGTGCTGAAAGCAAATAAGGATATAGAATTACGGATGGGTGGGGGAATATTGTTCCAGCATTTTGTGGCCTGGTATCTGAAGCTACCTCGAAAGGCAGTGGTTTTGTGCTTAGGAACTCTTAGACAGCATAAGTTAGTACGATTCCCGACTCTCCTTTGTTGGCCTAACCATTCAAGTTTGTTGTACAGGTATGTTGGATTTTACAACTCCGAAGAGTAGTTTATATCTTTGCATATCCAGCTTTTCGCAGGCCGTCATGACAGCGGCGACCGGTGATGTATAGTGTGTCACTCGATGGTCGCCATTTTTTTGGATTGTACTGTGCTTACCATCAGGCACAGTGCAGTCATATTGCCGTGCTACTATATAAAAAAAAAACGTATATTGACATTTTATATAGTACGTACTATGCCTGCGACTGCGTCCGCGTGGAACCTTATGTAAGAAGACAGCGATTAACAAATTCATCTGAATATATCAAGTCCATTTAATTATTTACTTTTCTCTCGTACTTAAGTCGCGTCGACATTAAAATTGCAATAACACTTGATAGAGTGAACCGATTTTAATGAGATAAAGACTAAATGTTACTAGAGGATATCCTTTATAATTTTTTTGAGGTTTTATCGTACTTTTATAGTACTTTAGCAATGATGCGTGTTCAAACAAACCGGACAAATAGACATTTCTAAAATTGATGAAATGTATTTTATTTCTTATTCCTAGACACCTGCAATAATTTTTTTCACTAAAATCTAAAAAGTACAGACACGTTAGACTCACTTTTCAATTATATGTATATAGATTACATTATTGCTTACCACCAGATACAAGTAAAACCGTAGTGAAATAAACATTATAATAACCAGTGTTACTGATGATACCATAGACTATATAAATATTAATTATATCTGTTACGTATATGTGAAATAATGGCCAAAAGGCTTGAATGCTAGAACAAACAGAAAAATGTATTACCATAGACAAGTCGTAGGACTAAGGGGAAAATTATGAGACTTCGGTGCATCATTTTTTAGTTTTATTCTTTTAAAAGCGACTTTCTGAAGTGAAACTTCTAATGCGACTTCCAACAAGGTTGCGTTAAACGTTTAACGCTAAGGGGGAATAGCAAGAGACAGAGCAATAGTGAATGCGAAACACTCGAACGCATGCGCGTAGTATACCCTGTTACAGGCCCGCGCGAGCGTTAGCAACGAGTACGTTAGCAACCAATATTCCTTGATGCAGTTTTTGAAAAAATAGAACTCAAACATTTCGTACCTTATTTTAGTTATCATAATCCCATTGTAAATGTTATAGATTTGGATATTTCTCCACTCGAATATGATAAATTAAAAGATGCAATCAATTGTGAATTGTAAACAATGTTAATAAAGTTTATCTTAAAGAAACAATATGATTTCTACCCCTTCCTATTTTCATTTACACATTACGAAGTTTCACTTGTTCCGCGCGGAGGGACTCCAAGCACTATTTAAAAAAAAAATTATCGAGAGTATCGAGTATCTTAGTCGCAATCTAGGACGAAATGATTATGTCTTAAAACCACAAAACATGTTCTAACACCAATAAAATCTTTTGTTTTCCCACTTTACTGCTGTTTATATATCTGAAATCAAAATCTGTCTAGCATCACAATAAATATGAAATGCAATACTTCTTTAACAATACCCTAACAGTTTAATATTAATTGAACCATAATTCCATCATCTCAAGACCCTTAATACGGCAAAGTTTGATACGAACTTTGTACCAGGTACCACGTAATTGGGAACAAACTCAAGAGTTGCTAATTAATCTTTAGTTCCAAACTGTTCAATGATTGAACGCTTTGAATTTGAATCGTTCACTACGGGATCAATTAAAACAAGATCGCCAATACGATTAATTGTAATCGAATACTTTATTATAATCGAATATTAAAGAGCCAAAGAAAAGAATTAATATTATTCTGCGCCTTGAAATACGAACTTCTTATTGCAGTTAGATAAAGAATTTCAATAAAGTTTTTTTTTTACTTTATTTTTGGCATCCAATCTTTTAGACTATTACTGCCATTGTGGAGTACTTAATAGTATTACAAGTTCTTCTTCCATTTCATTTTTGGCAACTAGTCATCTAGTAGACTATTCTGCCATTGTCAAGTGAGGATCGATATTACAAGTTTCTTGATATAATTTCAATGAACTAACAAGAAGGTGGCCATCTTGTTAGAACTTTCCATGGAGTTTTTGTGGCATCTCAGAATTCATAGTCCGTGATATTATTTTCCATTCACTTCACTTATGCATAATAAACAATCAATATTAGATAAAACACCACCAATTTTACACAATATAGAGTGAAGTAACACAAGATTATGAATAAAAAATAAAATCCACTACATGACAGACCGAGATCCCGCCAAATCTATTAACTAATAAAAAGTTATTCAGTTAGATAATACAAGTTTAATTTTAGAACAAGGATTTGTGATAGTAGTTTTTAAATTGAAGGAGGTTGCAATATAAGTTTTTATTGAAAATTAAGACTTTTTATGGGAGTTCTTGGCTTTTTTGGTTTGGAATATCATGTAGTGGTTTTTATATTTTATTCATAACCTTGTGTTATTTGACTCTATATTTTTATTATTGGTGTTGTTTTACGTAATATAAGTTGGTTATTGTGTACAAGTGAAGAGGACGGGAAACAATACCACGGAGCATGGGTTCTGACTTGCTTCAAAAACCCTATGGAAAGTTCTAAACAAGACGGCGACCATCTTGTTAGTTCATTGAAATTATTGGAAGAAACTGTAATTACCTATTCTAGAATAGCAGTAATAATCTACTAGAAGATTTATTCCCAAACAATTTTTTATGACAGCGGTCATTTTGTAGTTTTTGACGGCATCTTATTTGTCATGTAGTGACTTTTATTTTTAATTCATATTTTTCGTTATTTCCCGCTATTTTATGTAATATTCAGGGCATCTTACGTTATACTATAAGCTGATTGTTGAATACAAATGTTAAAAATAGTGATATATAATATGAACTCTGAGATGTCAAACACTGAAAACATATAACATGGGGTCACCCATCTTGTTACAACACTAAAATCATTATAAGACAATTTGTAATAATCAGCCATTTGATAACAGAAATACTAATTTGAAATAAAAGAAACTCGTTGCCAAAATAGGAAGAGAAGGAAAAAGACCGTATTATTAATTTGGTGTATACAAAAATTTTATATCAATACCATACCATTGTACGGTAAATCTAAATACTTAACAATAATTTCAATAATGATGCCGAATGAGTAACACGTTCTAATATTTATTTATCATATGTTCATAGTAATGGTATCAGTAAAACAGGGAATAACGGTTTTAGAAGAAAGTTATGTTGCCAAGAACGAAACAAAATGCTTACACGGGATCAAAACTTCGGTATGAAATCGTTGAGTAACTAGCAACTGCCCGCGGCTCGTCACGCGTTTTTTGGTATATTCTACTTCTTGTGACATATATTTCTCGTGTACTAAAATTCATCAAATTTTAATTTTTTAATTTGTAGTATTTTTTTAATAATATGTATTAGTAATTTTTATAGCGTATCATATTTGAAAATATCCTTTGAATAAAGTTTCACGAAACTCGGTTGAAACAAAAAAAAAATCATATATATTTTCTTATGAATGTTAAGAGTGTTTTTGGTAATTTTTTGCTACAAAAATTATATAAATCGGTCAAGTTGTTTTTGAGTTGAATTCAGACATTCAAACAGACAGACGTACCATTGTTAAGAGTCAACAAGTATACAGTTTTAGCAAGAACTATACTATACGGACATAACTCCATATATGACAAAACAAAATATGTACATAGACCGCGTGAAGGTTTGACAAAGGGACTGAAACAAACTTCCATTATTGGTTAATGAAGCGTAACCGATTTTGAAATTCCGCTTTTACTCGTGTACGAACTTTAAGTTATTATGTTACAACTTTCTGTTAAGATTTAAGTACGCTTCGTCAGGTATAAGCTGTGGTCTAATTTATAAGAATAGAGCGATTTTTTACATAAGACGTTACATTTTGACGAGACCGAGTTGCACCAATATGTTTTTTTCTTGGAACTGACTACGCTGTTCGCCTGACAGAACTTTACAGCTTCAAGCATCGAAATACTTGTTATTGTAATGATTATAGTTAACTATAAGAGTAAGAAGAGCCACTAACTTACACTTACATTTACTAGAACTTATTGCACTGTCAAGCATTTTTGTAATAGTTAAAGTTATATTTACTAGTTCAATAAAGCAATTAGTCCTTAAAAACAATGTTACCCATTTTTATTTGACAAGTCTTTGTTGTATCTGTCGCTAGATATTCATTGCACAGAAAAAATTGGGGTTTTCAAATTGTTATCCCTTGCTTTTTACGTTGCATCTCTTTTGTCTCTCCGTTGTATATTAGATGTGTTAATATTGATATATTTATATCAGTGGTTAAGTCGGAGAAAAGCCAAAGAAGTGTATTATATATTTTTATTACATATTACATTGTACTGTTTAATGGTGTATATTCTTCGATCAACAATAACTGTATAAAGGGTCACGTACAAATCGAAGCTAAAAGCCGTCCGCGTAAACTTATGTGTAGCGATTTCTTTACTAAGAAAAGGAGAAAAAAAAATTGAAAAGTGTTTTAAGTTCAACCTAATTACAACCATAACACCTTGTAATAAAGACACAAATGTTCAAAATATTATCTAATACTTACGATAAAACGAGCAAAGTAATAAATTATGCCCCTCACAAATGAAAAGATAACATAATCATCATTTAGTGTGAATTCAACCTTAATACATAATGAATAAAGTACCTTTTGCCCGTTATTGTGCGTGTTTGTGTCTGCCGAGGCCAAACATTTGTATCACAGGTTTAAAATCGGTAATTTTGTTCAAAATTTGATATTATTACTTAGTTTAAAGCTTAAAATATAACTTATTCAACATGTATTTAGCGAAAGTAAGATACTCCGGCCCTTAAATTGCTTTTTCGGGTATTATTTTTGCATCTTTTGAATATACTGCGGCATGTGAAACGTGCTTACATTGGCTGTGTTTCAAACAAACTAAACAAAATAAGGGCGCACATTTCAAGTGAGCTCTTATTTACCGAGACGTATTTTTCGCGCCGACTCGTTATCTAGTTATTGTTGATCGAAGTGTATATTCCATTTAAATAACGTGTAAACAAAATAGTTTATTAATTATAAGCCAGGAATCTGTCCAAGATTATTTCTTTGTCTCATGTTACAAACCGATCAACTCTAAGAAGATAAACTTTCTTCGTTCTAAGACACAAGTTATCTTCTTACTTACCTCTTTATATGTATTACTTTTGTTTATTTGAAGAACTATTTTGAGTTTCCTACAAGACTTCTTGCAGTAATGTTACAGTATTTTAAAGTGTTACTTGACATCAAGTTCAAATGTTGATAAGAACAATAACACTAATCGGTCAACATAGAACGTTAATATTTAACGTTTAATTATGACGTCATTATAACCATTGTTAATTGGTGCAACATATCTATCGCCAAACGATTCGACAAAGTTGCAGGCGGGCTATTCTAGAAGCTCAGTTGATTCCCACGTTCGTTGATTTATCCGTTACGTATTAAAATCGAGTTCGTATACAGAGTGTAACAATATATTTTTCTGTAACTTGGATCATACACCCGAACCGCAAACTTCTTAACGTTCTGATTATTAATTCACGAGTATGTTATATACCCGTCAAAACCAATGTATCGTAATGAGGGAAATTTTTCATTTGTTTTTGACTTAGTTATAATTGAGTTTTTGTATGTTCGTGTTGTGTCTATCAGTAGCAATGTGTACGTCAACTGCGTCCATTGACGTGGGTTCTAATTCTACATTGAGTCTTAGTGGAGGAAGACTTCGTAATGAAATCAAGCGTTATAACAGAGTGATAGCTACATACCTTGTCCTGACAATTATAAACACGACAAATAAAGAATAAGCCCAATACATGCAGTCTTTCTGAATTTGTGCACTTTTTTTATAGTAGCATGGCAAAATTACTGCACTATGCCTGATGGTAAGCATAGTACAATCCAAAAACAATAGCGAACACCTAGTGAAAGACTATCCATCACCGGTCGCCGCTGTCATGCCGCCCTGCGAAAAGTTGGATATGCACAGGCTGATCCCGAAACGCGACCCGCAGATGCGAATCACTATGACGGGCTTTTTCTCCATATACATGGTGGTTGCGACCTAGTCAGGTTGTAAAACCCTACCACCCCGCTTTCGCCATTGCCTCGTTCGTTATTCATCAGGGTGCACCACATGCAGGTGAGGTTGGCTTCCGTGTCTCAAGTCTTATGATGTTATTCGACATCCCTTACACCCCATTACATACATTCGTCAGTAGATTTTGAATTATATAGATTAAAAAACTTGGGTTATTTGAACATATGTTATTAATTATAGGTAACATTCTATGTAATATAGTTTACTATTGTGCAGAGATGAAGTGGACTGAAAATATTAACAAAAACATTAATCATATTCAAATCAGTATTAAATTTGAGTTATTTATCAAACGTGCCTTACTGCTTCGCTGCCAAAGTTGGATAGAAAGAAAAATAACTAATGTAATTTATAATATGAACTAGCGACCCGCGCTAGCTTCGCGCGGGTGCTATATACAGTGATTTTCGGTTATAACGACGGCGGAGGGGGCACTCTAATGTCGTCGCTATGTCCGGAGGTTGCTATCTATGTCCGAAATAATAAAAAGTCATATACATATGTATTTACTTATCATTTATTTAATTATGGTATACACGGGTGTTATTGAAAAACGTGTGATAGTTTAAGTTTCGTTTTTTCTGCACGCTGTAAGGTGTATTCTATTTTCATAATTCCTTGTACATCTAAATTATTTTGACCTTCACCAAATAAACAGTACGTTTTTAACGTTGTTATAGCACATAATGCATCAAACAAAGCATTTGCTGGACTAACTGTGAATGTAAACAAAGTATAAGAAAGCTTAATAGTTTTATGAATGAGTCTTTATCTCTTTGCCGACTCAATAGCAATACCCGTAAGGGATTTCTGTCGGGATTTGTCATAAATTGTTCACAAAAACAAATTGCTATAACCAAAATTGACGTTACATCCAAATTCGTTATTACCGAATGAATGTCTTGCGAAAGTATGCTTTAAATTCAAGGGACGTAAGTTTGACGTCGCTGTAACCAAAAAGTCGTTTCAACCGAGGTCGTTATTAATGGAATCCACTGTAGATAATAATATGAGGCAGTGTGGAGTGATTAATAAAATGAATTAAGAGATACAATTCCGTAGTACATTAATTTGATGTATCTCGTAAGGTTTAGCCAGCGTTTGCAATTTAAGCGCATAAAAATATGTTTCTTACGATATCACATTACAAATCTTTGAATTTTTCGGCTTTTCTGTACTATCATATGTATGTATTATACATATAAATCTTGCTCTTGAACCACTCTATCTATTGTTGAAAACCGTATTAAAATCCGATGAATAATTTAAAAAGTCTAAACGAACAGACAGCGGAAGCGACTTCGTTTTATACTATGTAATGATAAAGCACATCATTTAAAATTAGAGGAAGGATTTATATAGATACGAATCGGACAATATTTTTTATTAAAAAAAGGTTAACGGAAAATCGATAGCTTCTGTTTTTAGCAAACAAAAAATTCATTGTTTGCTTCGAAACATTCGGGTTGTTTGACCGCGCTCGTTAACGATTGTCGAAAAAAATGTTGTCCGTTTCGAACAAATATAGAAAAAAAAAGGATGATATTTATTGTCATAAAGTATACAACAAAATTATTTATTGCACCAAACAGCATAAACTCTAGAGAGTCATGGAGATCTTTAGTTACTAATTTCTAACTGGCAATAACCGCAAATGCATAAAAACGATTGAAAAAAAAAAAAAAAACAAGTAAATCTTATGACAAATTATAACAAAAAAAAAAGTTTTATATAGATACGCTTTGAATTGTAGCTTGCTTGTTTGATACTAGTTTTTTTTAATGTCATAGGACTCAAACGAACAGGCATCTGATGTTAAGTTATCACTGCCGTCCATAGACACTAACAACACCAGGGGAGTCGCTAATGCGTTGCCACCCTGTTTTTGGGGGAGGGGACGAGGAGAGGGATTGGGAGGTGGGCCTCCGGCGCTCTCACTGACCTAACAAAATGCAACAATGCCAGCACTGTTACTTCACGTCGGTTTTCTATGAGAGGGTGGTATACTACCCCGGGCGAGCCGACCCTTTCGTGCTGGAACCAACAATAGCTACAGCGTGGCTCTACCACCTACAAAGTGAGCAATTCTCACATTTGTATATGTAGTCGGTTCTCGGAAACGGGTTTAAGGATATGAAATTCTTTATATAGACCAGTTGCTATTAACAAATTCATTAAGATAACAAAAAGTCGATGCGTCATAAGGACTGACGATAGAAATGAAAACTCAAAACAATGGAATAACTGTGTTCTGGTTTCAATTTTGTTAAATTAATTAATTGGTGGTAATTGTTTAAATTTCATAATTTGTACTTGAAATTATTAACATAAGTCTGGTTTTCACATCTATTTGAAGACTGACCATTATTATATACATTTTTGTATAGTTTATTAATTATTCAGACATATGAACAAGCGCAATAGAAAATATCCATATTACATGTACAAGGTCTTCAGGTAGTTTGACACAAGCCGCGCAAGCGCAATACGGTCGGTCACGCTTACTAGCATGTCATGACGCGAAATCAGAAGTTTCTGTCCTGCCAAAAAAACCCCTCAACGCGCCTAAACAAGATTTCACTTCAAAAAGTCGATGACGATGACGAGACAGAAGTGAAAACTCAAACAATGGAATAACTGTGTTCTTTTTTTAATTTTTAAATCAATTATAGTCTAATTTATTTACATCTATTGGCACTCAGAATCTTTATATATAAATTTCTTCTGTGCGTGTGTATGTCACTGAACTTCTCCTACACGGCTGGACCGATTTTAATAAAACTTTGTGTGCGCGTTCCAGTGGATCCGAGAATGGTTTAGATTCACAATCAGGCCCGGTAGGTGGCGTTGCGGTTGACTTTTAGGATTTTTTTTATTATCAAGGCAGGCCAACGTCCGCCAGGTCCGCTAGTAATTATATAATTTTTTATTCAGTTGAATTATTAATCAAACATATAATCAAATATCAATGTTACATATACCCAGGCCGCAATACTACGGTAGTCTGGCGCTAATTTAGTAACTCTTCACTAGCATGTTGCTGACGCGAACCCTTAATACACCTACATATATTTCCCGTATACCTACGAAATGCACTTAATCAAAGTCTTTTGGGAAATAAAATTATAACTATATTTTTTTTATATAAGGGGCCATTTTTGACACTGACATTTTATTTGCATTTAGTTTTCCTATTTTATATTTTTATAATGGTTTATTATATCTAATATTGTATTACTATTAGTGAGAAAACTCTGAAACCACGAACCTTAAAAAAAAACCAGTAAATGCAGTCTAAAGTTGGATAGTTTTCCGTTACATAAAAATGGCAATATAACAAGCAAACCATAATCTTCAGGAACTTCGTTTTTAACCGGAACAAACAATTGTAAGGCTAAAAGAGCCCATCAGACTTCGTAACTATATAATAATAATCATAAATAAATACAGTGGTACAACAAAATAATCCCAAGGAGGGTTGATGTCAGGCAGGCGGCCGATCGTAAAATTAAGCCAAATTATATACCACAACATGAGAAACATGTTGTACCGACCCTACTTATGTGGGATAAGGGTAAGAAGAAGAAGAAGAAGATAAGGGGCCATTCAAGTATTACGTAAGCCCTAAAGGGGACTGGGGGGTCCTTGATTTGCTTATTTTTGATGACATAGGAGATAGGGGGTTCGGGTAGTGATTACGTCAGTAATATTACTTTATTAAATTGGCGCAGATTTAGGTAAATGTTTATGTAAGCATGGCTTATTTTTGCTGACAAGGGGAAGGGGCGGTCAGAAATTACAAAAATTCTGCCTACGTAATACTTGAACGGCCCCTAAAACCTAGAATTATCATTGATATACTTTTTTGGCCTATCAATTTTTAATTTATTATATTTCTAGTGTGCAAAATTACATGAAAGTCGGTTGTGCCAAAAAAATATTTTTTTTTTACATTTCCTAAAAATATTATGAACGATTCTAGTTCTCTGTCAATTGAGGAATTGTATATGCTTCCCGTGTACAACATTTAATACAAATCTGTCAAACCATTCTTCAGTTTAATCTGAATATACAAACAGACAGTTTCTCTCTATGAAAAAAATACTTAAACAATCTCAAATATGGTCGTCTCAATTCAACGGTCGTCGGCTGCATTTGTTTACTTTTTTTATTTACCTGAAATAAATACATCTCATCCATAAAAGTGAGCGTAATTCAAAAAGGAAGAAAAAGACAGCGATATCTCTGTCTCAGTCGAGTTCAAAGCCCTTGGGGTCAAATACCTTACACATATGGTTAAAGAATCCTTTATAAATAACTGCAGTTACAACCTTGTTAATTCTAGGGTTGCCTTTTATGGGATAGAAAACGAAGACAGGATGTGAGGTAGTATTTCTTTAGACATGGGACGGTAACCACGGCCGGGAGAAAATGTTATCGTAACAAAAAAACATATATAAACATGGTTATAAAAAAAATATTATACACCAAATTATATACCAACACATTCCTCATAAATCACTTTATCCATTGGTGATCCAAAAGCGCAAGAAAACCGTTCAATAGTTTTTGAGTTTATCGCGAACAGACAGACAGACAGACGCGGTAGGGGACTTTGTTTTATACTACGTAATCATATTCTATCATTACGTTTTCATAGTAAATAACGTAAAGTCATCTTCTTGTTACCCAAGATGATTTTACGAAATTTGCAATTCAAAGAACTATAAATAATAAAAATACACAAATTACCGAGAGAGAGAAAGAGAGTTGCATGGAAGGGACATAACGCTTTTTTCTTATGTGACGAAAATCTAAATCACAATTTCGATTTGTATTCGGAATTGAAGAAAAAACATAAGGAACTTTGAATAAATATCTAAATTTATTTGATTGTTAAAAAAACGTTTCGCGTTCCAACACTCAACAATCATGTTTTTTTTGTATTGTTATTATTATTCAGAAGATAATTTACGAAATAATATTACCAAGGTTGCCTGCCTCCTGATTCAAATTCAGACGGCGTAAGCTCATTGTCTAAGTTTGTCTTCTGTAGAGATCTGCCTTGCTCGTATTCCAAAGCCGCTTAACTCATACAAGGTATTCACTGCGGTTTCGTTTGCTTCTAATTTTAACATTAATTGCAGATATTATAAAACATAAAATATAATTCCGAAGTTAATCAATAACTTATATCCTACTAAATGTGTAGTTGTGTAGAGAAAAAGTAATACTAAAAAAACAGGTAGTCTCGTGAAGACACATGATAGAAGTGAAACTTTTGTATAACGGGGGAACGTTTTAATTTAAAAAATAAAAGAAAAGCAAGGCCAGCGGTGTTTTCAGGCGGTCACACATACAAGTACTGACCGCGCCCGACATTGCTTAACTTTCTGATCGCGACTGATGTTTTCAAAACCCTATCCGACACAGTATTTAACCCCACTACTTATGTTACACAAAACGGTTGCCTATCAGAATTTCAAAGCCCTCCTATAAGTTTCAGTTCAAGGAATAAAAAAAATGCTAACACCCAACAATGAAATACTTAAATTTTCTTTAGCGTTGATTAGCGTTTGAAAAACTAAGCCTTTAAGAAGATCTCATCCGAAGAGATTCGATCTGGATTTTTTTAAATTATATATATAAATCTATTACCGAATGTATGTAAGCATATTAGTTCACTGCACTGCACCTATTTGGATGGTTTTGTTTTAAAGAAAATGTTCAAAAAATAGCAAGGAAAATTGAAAAATATTCGTTAAAAAATGCGTATAAAAATGTGCAAGTGAGACAAAGCCAGTCATCATTCTATTTCATTATATTATGGATTTACGATGTAGGAATTATTTGGTTTTATTTTGTTCGCCGGTACATATAGTATGAAGGTATGTCTAACATATTTGAACCTTTTACATTTTTGTGTAAAAAATTGTTGCAGGTGTCTTGGACTAAATGATAAAATACATTGAAATCATTTTTAGAAGTGTCTGTCAGTCTGTCTATCTGTTTGTTTGAACACGCATCACTGCTAAGTACTGCGTTTGCGATAAAACCTCACCACGAAAATCATAAAACGTATACTCGAATAACATTTAATTAAAATCCGTTCACTCTATCAAAAGTTATTGTAATTTTAATGACGATGCGGCGTAAGTACGAGAGAAAAACAGATAACCAAATGGACTTAATATATTGAGATGATTTTATAAGTCACTGTTTTTGAAGTTATACTTCTTTTGGCGCGTTAGGGAAAAACGATGAGAGTAAATTTTTACGATGCGCGCGCACACCCTCACGAAAAGCCGATACCCTGAAGTTAGCTTTTGTCAACTTTTTCTATCGTTAGTGTCGTTTTTCTACAAACGTAGAATAAGACGAAATATAAAATTTTCGAAAAGATTTTTATCTTGTTACGCCAAAGAAGTATAACTTCTAACGCGTGTACATAAGTACACATACACTTTTTTTTACATTAGATTGCACGTGGACGGAGTGACGGGCACAGCTAGTATTTATATATATAGTATTTCTATTTATATATTTATAACAAGGCATTGTAGTTACCATTGTTTCTAGCGGATGCATAGAGAGGAGTGATATTTCCAGACATTACCATTGTTCCTATATTGATTCACCCTATAATAGCCTTTAGACATCAAAATGGTGGTAGAGCCACGCTGAAACAATTACTGGCTTCAGCATGAATGACTCGGCTCCCCCGGGGGGGGGCCACCCTCTCACACAAAACCGACGTCAAGTAACAGTGCTTGCATTGTTGCGTTTCGTTCGGTCAGTGAGAGCGTCGGTGGCCCACCTCCCCTCCCTCTCCTCTCCCTCCCCTAATCCTTCCCCGCAAGGGTGGCAACGCACTTGCGACTCCTCTGATGTTGCAAGTGTCTATGGACGGTGGTGATCAATTAACATCAGATGACCCACCTGTTCGTTTGCCTCCTAAGACATATAAAAAAGTAAGTATTATAGGGCTTATTATAAAAATAGAATTAAAAATATAAAAGACAGCCCATTAATATTCCAAATTAGTGTGCCCGATTGACGCTGTCCCGGCCTGTTAATAAAAAAAGCTTGACAAATTATATACCTAAACCTTCCTAATGAATTACTTTATCTATTGGTGGAAACCACATGAAAATTCGTTAAGTAGTTTTTGAGTTTATCGCGAACAGACAGACGGACAGACGTGGCAGAGGACATAAAATATGTAGAGATAAAACATGGGAAGAATTCGCGGTCACCAGCTGTAAATAAAAGTTTGTAATACCACAGGAACGTTTTAGTATGCTTGTCACGTTTACTCTTACGTAGAATTATATTAGTGTGAGTAATACAGTATGTTTTTTCGCGACCTCTATTAAATTAAATACCTAACATCTGCTTGCGGATCTAACTCTCAATTCATGTTTTAAGCAGTAATTATTTTCTACTTGTTATCTCACATCATTTTATGCTTTCTAAAACTAATTTGATGTTTTTTTACAGACTATCAATTTGGAATTAAATATTTGCCGTATCGGTTGATAATAAATTATATTTTTAATTATTATTTTATGATTACTAAAAGTATTATTGATAATTTTTATAGCATACTAGTTTTTCCCTGTCACTCTGTTCGTCGTAATGTATATTTGATATATGAAAAATACAACCTCTAATCCCAGATAGGCATCAGACTCTCACAAGGGGTATTACATAAAATAATGGCAGGTCAAGATACCAGGGCACCGCTCCTAGTCTTCATGGAATATGTGGTAGAAATAGCTAAAAAAAAAGAAATTGCAAATAAAAAGAGAAGTTGAAAGAAGTAGACTGTATGTCATCACGTTTTTTTTTCTAACTGACTACACTATTGACCTGGCAGGGTCTTAACAGCTCATCGGACTATCATTATAAAAAATACGATAATTTCCTGTCAGAGGGCGTTGTTATATAAGAATGCAATAAGCAATCGTATTTGAATATTCTCTCACATGTAAATAAAATGCTTTTACTCGTAGCCGGGTGGAATTGTTAAGGCCTTGCTAAGTTAATAGCGTAGTCAGGTCAAAAAAAAAACTTTTACTCTTCTGTTTACGTTCGTTAGATAAACAATTCCCGGAAATAAGTTTTTATAGTTCTCTTGATTTAGCATTGACCTCAGGATTGTCTAAAACCATAACGATGTTTTTACAAAAAAGTTAAATACGTATTGAATACTTGCTTTAAAAAGGATGCGTAATAAATGCACCGCGCTCGCCCGAGGCAAGTTCGCGTTATTCTTTTTCGCAACCTAACGTAATCGAGACAAAAAAACAAGATGTCGGACATTCAGCGATCGCGGTGCATTTAATTCGAGACCTTTTTGAAGCCACGATTCAATACGTTTTTTTTTGTAATAACACAATATAGGTTTAAGCTCCATAAACAAATGTAGACCTCATGAGATCATGAGGTCCACAAACTGTTGGCGGCATGACTTAAAAAAAACTGATTTAATACAATACTTTAAAAAATAATTATGTATTGTAAAATCATACATTTATACAAAATGTATTTTTAAATATATTATTTTAATTTGTACGAACTTTTACTATTAACTCATGAAATTTACAATTTAAGACGCCGTGAAATTAGAAAAATAATAAAAAAAACATGGCCCGCCATTTTCAGATCTGGATCTTAAATAATCAGCCGAGAGCTTAATATGCTTAGGACCTAATGACATTAGTCAGTGCCGTGGTTTCGCTTGTTAATAGTACTTCGTATTCTGGTATAATATAGGCTGTATTTATCGTATGAATTACAACATTTTTACTTCCTAAAAAATGTCTTTATTATTTGCCCTCTATGGGAAAGCGTAATGATATTAAGTACTTAATAACCAAAAAGGTAGTAATTTAGAGAAGTACTTTATCTGAAAGTGAAACTTATTTCACAATTGGTTCAGTCATTTTGGAGATTAACCTGAGCAAACAATAGACAATTTTATTATACGTATAGACTGTATAGAGTATACTAAGGTAATGAAATTATTAGTTGATTCAAGTAGTATTATTGTAGATTAAGATTCCTAATTTCATCATGGCAAACATAGCCTCTTTAGCTCAGTGGTAGAGCACTGGTCTCGTAAACCAGGGGTCGTGAGTTCAAACCTCACAGGAGGCACGATATAAATACTTTTTATTATTCTACATATGAATAAAAAGTTATTTTAATTCCAGCATAATTGATAAAATATAGTAAATCAGTTTTATCAAAAATTTAAGTTTTTTTCTTACAATTTTTTTATTTAATTTTATTGCTGTATTTTTAATAGGACATTATACAAAAATATTAACTTTTATTATTTCTTTTGTTTCAGAAAAATCAATATAAAATATCAAGTGTAAATAATAAAAAAAAAACATAATTTTTTACTATATAAATTTGTAACTATAATAAAAACCATTCTAAAATTAAATTCAAAATCAGATCAAATCTAGTCTTTGCATTTATAAAGAAAATAAAATTCTTATTTTAAACGATGCTTCGCTATTGGTTGTGTTTCGCGAGTGCATTATGCATGGCGGGTTATTGCTGCGCGAACTACTGTAGGGACGCGAACTTGTGTTGCCCCGGCCGGGATAGCTCCTGTGTCGTGCAGAAAGCGCACCAGAACGCTGTAATAGAGGACCTCACCGACAAGCCTTGTTACTGCGACCACGCGTGCTTGAAACTGGGAGACTGCTGTCCTGATTTTCGAGAAACTTGTGGAGGTATGTAACTTATATAATACGGAATTTGCATGGAAAGAGAAGTGACTCGGAACAAATTGCGATCACTCCTTTCTTCCTTTGTATTGCTAATTCTAAATATGTTTGAGTAAAACCAATAAAGTTGAAAAAAAATTATAACATCCTATTTATTTCCACTATTAATGATATTATCAAATGAATTATCATAGTGTATAGTGTCATTAATAGCTTCAGTATTTGAACAAGATGGCAGCCCTGTAAGAACTTTTTGGAGAGTTTATGTAACAACACAGAATCAGTATCGCCAACTTATGTGTTTCCCCAAATTTGGGGGTTAATAAGCGATATGGGATTTGTTATGGGGCTTTATATGTATGGACTATTTATTTACAAGTATATACCCTTTTTTTAACGCGGGGAATACATGTATATACCCTGGGCTAACTCAATACATTTTTTTTTTTTGGAATTATTTTAAAGAAAAACATATTATGAAGGAATGTAATTAAAAAATATGCGTATAGAAATTGAATAAGTAATAAGTGTATTTTCTTTTTTAATAGCTTTAGCAGAAATTTATTTATAAAATAAATTACATTTCTAGACGTTTGTCAACCTCATTGTCGTAATTATTCGTTTTTGGTTTAGGGGGGATTTGCAAGTAATTATCGCAATTTTAGAGGGGTTCGGTTTTAATTTCAGGGGTAAATATTTTGGAGAGTTGACAACTGCTCAGAATTCACATTCTATGTAACTGTTTCAAGTCAATACTCATGCTATATAATGGAAATGCCGCAAAGATATAGGGTAGTCAAATGAAGCAAGATTATGAATAAAATATAAAATCTAATAAATAACGGACCAAAATCTCACCGCCATAAATTTGGTTACCCTTAGATGATGTTTATAGCTCTTTAATAAATATTTTGAGAAAATTCGTTTGTCTGTGTGAGCTGAGTGCCTTAAGCGCTCGCCTTAGTAGACCTGTGAAGCTGTTGAGACCTTGGTAGGTTGATAGCGTAGTCAATTCGAAAAAAAAGTCGTTTGTCTGTCTCATCTTTTAGTTCTTTTAAACTACTCGACAGATTTTTCTGTTGTTTAGATAATTTCTTTCGAAAAGTCTATATGTATATAACACATATATTATTTTCATAAAAAGTAAAAAAAAAACAAAAACAAAAAAAAAAGAGGCAATGGCGCAAGCGGGGTGGTAGGGTTTTACAGCCTGACTGGGTCGCAACCACCATGTATATGGCGAAAAAGCCCTTCGCTTCTGCGGGTCGCGTTTCGGGATCAGCCTGTCCATATCCAACTATTCGCGGGCCGGCATGACAGCGGCGACCGGCGATGGATAATGTCACTCGGTGGTCGCCGTTGTTTTTGGATTGTATTATGCTTACAATCAGGCAAAAGTGGAGTCATTTTGCCGTGCTACAATAAAAAAAAAACAACGATTTTAAAAGAATTTTTGACGGGATTTTGGAATGTCGTGTAGTGGTTTTTAGATTTTAGTCGTCGTCTTGTGTTATTTGACCTCTATATTTTGTAATATTAGTGGTGTTTTACGTGATACAGTTTGGTTATTGTGCACAAGTGACGTGGATAGAAAATAATACCACGGAGTATGGATTCTGATTTGCCACAAAAACTCCCTGAAAAGTTCTAACAAACGGGCCACCATTTTGTTAGAACATTGAAATGATCGCAAGAACCTTGCAATATTATTACCCACTGTGGTTAATAATAATAATAACAGACAGTAAATAATGTTAAAAAGGACTACGAAACACATAAATTCCTATTAAAATGATTAAATAAAAATATCCCTCGTTTAACCCTCTCGATCGTCCTCCGAAACCCAATCGTGATCCAATTACGTGGAAATACCATAGACAATGATTATATTTTTAATCTCGACGAGGCCGCGTCCGACGATAGAAAATGTACTGTAAAAACTTGTGGAACATTTTGTAATCCGCAATTTTGGGGATTAAAAGGCGATTGAGGTTTTAATTGAATACTGTTCATCACGGCCCGTGTTTACATTTTCTGTTTGATTTCCCCTTTACACGGTACGAACCGTTTTGATGAAGTTATTTGTACGAAGATTTTCAACGTCAGAAGGGATTTGACGTGTTTGGAATTGCGGAGATTTCTTGATTTTAATTTTGTCCTACTTTAATCATTATTTTTGTTAAGTTTGCAATTTAGTACACTATTAGTTTTCATTTCAGCCGGGTATCGAAGCCCCGGGTTCTCAACAGAAAGAGTAATAATTCTATCAGTTCCATATATACCCAATTGTAACCACACATAGCTAGATTATCTAGATCCGTCAGATCATGCTTTTAAATATTTAGCCAATTGTTTAATATTATAATTATACATGACATAATCTGTTATCTATTGTTCAAGTTTTTTTTTTAGAGATACGATATTTATGTGAAACTTATGTTGCCATTGCATAAGGTCTATATTCGTGTGTATGTTTTGTAGATGGTAGAGCTACACTGTAGCTATTAGTAGTTTCAGCATCACGATCGGCTCGTCCGGGGTAGTACCACCCTCTCACAGAAAACCGACGTGAAGTAACAGTGCTTGCATTGTTGCGTTTTGTTCGGTCAGTGAGAGCGCCGGAGTTCCCACCTCCCCTCCCCTTACTCCCCCTCTTCCCCAAGACTGGTTGGCAATGCACTTGTGACTCCCCTGGTGTTGCAAGTGTCTATGAACGGTAATGATCACTTAACATCAGGTGACCCACCTGTCCGTTTGCCACCTATGATATAAATATAAAAATGTAGCTTAAACTCTTATGATTTTCGACAATTCAGGGGTTAATACGCCAAGGTTCTGAGGTATTTTTAATGTGTAACATATTTTCTCTCGGTTACTGGATATTTATTGTGTGAGTGATTTTGGAAAAGGGACGGAAATGTGTTACAGGAAACCGAGAAGCGCGCTATTTGATTTGACCAATGAGCGCGTGCGGTGACGTAGAGGATCAACTGTGCACTCATCTACAGTTATACAGTGTTGTGTATAAAAGCTGAGGTTATATTTATATATGTAAACTATATTAAACATTATCTTTACTCTTAAGCGTCTGACAAAGTTCAGCATTCTTAAAAAAATGCGAGTACGTAATATGGAATTATTCGAATAAATATTTTAGTGCGATTTTTTTAAAATACTTTTAGGTTAATTCCTGTCGCTGTCAATAAAATATACTTTTATTGTGATTAATAAAGATTCATCGATTTGAAAGATATAATATTCTCCCGATTCTTTTTTTTTCAGGATTTAAGTTATTATTGCGGAATTATCACACTAGAATTAAATTTGCGCGGGCAAGCGCGCACCTTAATATAGAATTACATATATTTTCATGCTTAGAATATATTCGAGTAATAATATAACGATAAATTGACTTCATGTATATTTTATTTTCAATGTCATAGTACAATAACATGTCAGATGTTACACATATATGCGACTAATGTAAGATTCATTTTTTTCGTTTACACTGTAATAAAAAAAAACATAACATTCAAACATGGTAATAGTAGGCGATAATCCTGGTGTAATACTGCTTGATCTCTCATACACCCTCTCTCCAGAGCCTCCTCGTTTGAATATAACGCTTTATGATACCTCAGTTGCTGACTTTTTTGAATATAATATTCCTCTGCGTTCCGGAAATACGCGAACTGTAGGAATATGAAATAACGATTTCTATTTAAATAAAGACCGAGGTATATATATATGGGTTACAGAAATTTAGTTCCCATAGAGACATAATGAAATAGGTTTGAATTTAAAAATTTTAATCTTTAAATTTGTTAGAATGAGGTCGGAAATGCAAACACCAATAGTGTTATAAAAGATATATTTGGAACACTTCCGACTACATATATGTTTCGCATTAAAAAAGGAATGTAAAAAAATTAATAGTATTGGTACATAAGTCATTATTGCAGACCCAATTGCTTATTATCTAAACACAATATGAGATAATGGAGGTTTTGGCGGGATTTTGGTCTTTATATAATGGATTTTATATTTTATTCATAATCTTGTATTATTTGACTCTATATTTTGTAAAATTGGTGGTGTTTTAAGTAATACAGTTCCGTTATTGTGCATAAGTTAAGTGAATGAAGAATAATACCACGGACCATGAATTCTGAGGTTCAACAAAAACTCCCTGGAAAGTTCTAACAAGACACGTTTTGTGTAAAATATGTTGTAATCTCCATTGGAATAAAACATTGACACTGGACATGACATTCTGCGGAACCAAAACAAGAACAAGAAGAAGAGGAAGGTAAGAAGCGAGTAAGCTATTACTAGTTTCAGCATAAATAGGTCAACGCGCCCAGGGTAGGACTACCCTCTCACAGAAAACCGACGTGAAGTAACAATGCTTGCATTGCTGCGTTTCGTTCGGTCAGTGAGGGCACCGGAGGCCCACATCCCTTTCCCTGCCTCTTCTCCTCTTCCCCTTCCCTTCCTCCCCCACCAACTCAGACTGACACTGACTGCGACTCCCCTGGTGTTGCAAGTGTCTATGGACGGTGGTGATCACTTAATATCAGGTGACCCACCTCTTCGTTTGCCTCCTATGACATAAAAAAGAGACCTATTACGCTAATAAATTCCATCGTTTACTTCATGACGTTGCGTTTGTTGCGTTGCGTTTATGAAGACATCTCTAATCTTCTCCACCATTGTGTTCAGTTTTTCACAGTACACATCTGCACCCCTTTGCTCACCCCGTTTGGTAAAAAGCTGTGATCAATCACACCGGCGGTAGACCACCAAACAGCGAGCGTCACTTTTCGTTTTCGTTTAGGGCATTATTTAGGTGCTGAAACAGGATCCAACCAACTTGCTGAGCGCTTGCGGTTATCAAACAGAATCCATTTTTCGTCACAGGTAACAATGCGGTTCAAAATTTCTTCATTTGTGTGTCTGTTGAGCAGTGCAAGGCAAGTCTCGACGCGTACTTCGCGCTGGCGATCATTGAGTTCGTGGGGCACCCATTTGTCAAGCTTTTTTACCTTGTCAATTTGAAGTAAATGGACAAATATTGTTTTGACGCTAACGTCGAAAGCTGCTGCTAATTCAGCCGTAGATTGTGTATCATCACCTTCCACAATCGCCTTCAATTCGACATTGTCGACCAAACCCTTCGGACGACCGCGAGGTTCATTTTTCAGGTCGAAATTCTCAGAACGGAAGCGAGCAAACCAATAACAGGTGGTGCATTAGTTTGTAGTGTTAGCTCCGTAAACGTCGTTGATGTTGCGTGCCGCTTGTGCCGCGTTGCTGCCACGACGGTACTCATATTCCATAATTACTCGAATTTTTAACGTATCCATAATGACAAAAAATATTGAAATGCGATGAAAATGTAACACTAATCAATAAACAAATGACTACTTTAGGAAAAAGAATTCCATGTTTTTAAAATAAAATTAATTTCAAATTAAAATCCTTAGCCAAACAAAAAATATTTTGATTTGAAATGGCCAGTACTGCAGAACGGCAATTTCATAGGTAAAGACCTATTATAAGAGTTGTTGAGGTATGTATGCTTGGTACACATATATGTTTCAACAACTGATATATGTGTGAATAGTTAGCTTAGAGAGGTCGCGAATTGCATGTATTAGGCAACAGCCCAAGCCGAGGTGTGCCCTTGAGCTAGTTGTCAAATAAAATCGGCTGACTGTCCGGTGAAGCTGTTAAGTTATTGCTAGGTCAATAGCGTAGTCAGTTCGAAAAGAAAAACCCTCGGTGATGGTTAAAAAAAAAATTGTGTCGTCACATTTGCCCTCTTAATTTTATACAATATTGTTTGTGCACAAACTGAAACGTAAATTTTATACACCAGTACATATAAAGCATTAATTAATGTGAGGGTTTGGAGTTTGATAAAGGGACAATGACCTGAACACAAGAACTCAAAACTCTGTTTTCTAAAATTAATCGACTTTTTTATCATTTTATGTAGTGCACAATTATTTGTTTAAAAATGAATTTATTATTTAGCACATCAATATATAAAAATACTCACAAACACTGTTAAATAATAACACACCACGCTGACTTCTTACTAAAAAGCTGTAATACGCAGCCGCATACAGTGTACAGTAATATTAGCTCACGTACTTTTCACATATACTAACACGTTAAATGCTTAAATACAAGCAAGTGTTAACAATTGCTTTCTCGCTCTGGCTTACTAATTTTTGTATTTGTGTCTCTTACCTGTCGTTTTTTTCCGTTGCATCCGGTTTGAAATCTCAACTATGAGCCTATAGTCTTCATCGATAAATGAGCTATCTAACACTGAAAGAATTTAAAAATCGGACCAATAGTTCCTGAGATTACCGCATTCAAGCAAACAAACTCTTCAACTTTATAGAATTAGTGTAGGTCCGAACCTACATCGATCGATGTGTGTGATGTGCATTATGTTTCGTTAGTTCTAGAAAAATAGAAATAAACAACTTCGCAGGCATGAAAAGAAAGGTTTTACGGTCCTCCTATTTTTAGATTGTGTGCCCTACTGCACTATTAAAACATGCCCCCGGTATAAAATAACGGCGCGGTAACAAAACAATTTCCCGAGCAATTTCTCCCCGTCCCGCTCACCCCCTTAATTTGTTGGCGAGTAAAAGAATACGCCAACAACGAAGCCGAATTGCGTTGATGGTTCCGTGAAATTATTTTTACGCTCTTACTAAAAGCGTCTTGTCAGAATTATACTTAATATTTTAATGTACGAAATGTACAACAGCCTGTTTTTTATTGGGGTTTTAGCAACAAAAAGTTAAATTCAGTTTTATCCATGGGTTCAGTTAGATTATTTAAAAATGTATGTAACTCCCTAAACCGGGTTTAATTATTTCAGTTCTAATTAAAGTTTTGATCCAAACTGTTCTTGATCGTAAGAACAGGAACTTTACTTTCTCAGAGTCACTATATAACTCTCAATCTCAATCTCAATCTCAATACACTCACAATAAAAAAATCATATATTTTATAGAATAGTTCAAATTTTTCAAAAAGTTGAATCTTTCGCTTAGTTTGAATCTTCTATTCGATATCGAATTACTTGAAGCAACTTGGCTCGGATTTAGTAATAATTTTAGCATAACCATAAGGAATCGTCCCCGGGAATATATTTAAATGATACTTGGAGGATAAGTAGTCACTTATTAATGAAATACTAAAGCATTTTTTTTATATCATATGAGGCAAACGAACAGATGGATAATTTTAACTAAACCGATTTGATAATAAAATTGATATTTATATTATCATCATACGGTCTTTACTTGTAGTGAAAGGTTTAATGTTATTAGATAAGTTACGGCGTACATAATATTTAAAACGTTTCTTTTAAGGTTTTCTGTATGCGTTGCGGTATCCCAAAAAGCGCCAGTTCTTTATTTAGCAGAGGAGCCCTCCATGTAAAATGCCTTATAAAATGTGAACGTTGGAAGAAAATTCCTCGTGAAACAAGCGAAGGGGAGACAGCGAAATATTTCTCGTCACATATAAAACTACAAAGAGATGTGAGCATGTCGGCTCGTGACCTACAAATTGTTGTACCACTGAATGAAATACACCCCAGGCCGAAGCAATTAAATTATATTATACACTAGCTGTGACCGTGACTCCGTCTGCGTGGGACATAACATAAAAGAAGAGACAAATAAAATCATTGGAATGTACTAAGTCCAGTTACTTATTTACCTTTCTTTCGTACTTACGTCGCGTCGTCATTAAAAGTACAATAACTTTTGATAGAATCACAACATAGTATAAAACAAAGTCGCTTTCTCTGTCCCTATATCCCTATGTATGCTTAAATCTTTAAAAGTACGCAACGGATTTTGATGCGGTTTTTTTAATAGATAGAGTGATTGAAGAGGAAGGTTTATATGTATAATAACATCCATTAAATAGTGAAGAAATACTGTTATTTTTGAGGTTTCTAATGTGATGTCGTAAATAATTACATAACCGATTCGATGCAGACGAAGTTGCACGGGTCAGCTAGTTAAGTGATAAAATACGTTTCAATCATTTTTAGAAATCCCTGTCTGTCTATCTGTCCTTTTTTTGAACACGCATCACTGCTAAAGTACTGCGTTCATGTTAAAGAAAAGCTATAAAAAAAAACATAAAGCATATCCTCGTATAACATTTAGTCTTGGTTTCATTAAAATATACTTAAGTACGAGAGAAAAATAGTTACGTAAATGGAATTAATACATTCAGTTAATTTAATTAGTCAATGTTTTTAAGAACATGATGTTTCATACCGAGCAGTCGAATAAAACTCCTACAGCTATATCCAAACTAGATCTTTGAAATAAATATAACCTCACCTACAATTTTTATTCATTTGATACATTCGTTCATTCATTTTCTCCTACAATAATTGTCCGTGTAATTCCACCATCAGTAAACACGTCACGAGACGAATATTGCGTTTCGTGGCAGTTAAAAAATATAAAATGAAATATGACGTCATCTTTCATTACTCCGGGGGACGTTTTAAATAAAAAAAATTCAACGGACCGTTTATAATAACTGCAAGAGATATTAAAAAATATTAATAAGTATAAATGTTACGCGCAATCTCGTTTAGGCGAAAATTTTTATTAGGATACTTTTTTTTTTTTTTTTATCGTGGGGAAATCCTTTATGGATACGCCACCCTCCCGGGGGAGAGGGTGGGTTATGTCCGAGTCACACGGACTAAAACCCCACGGTGTACCGACAGACCGTTTTGTGGGGGCGGCACGGGATCGTTTAAACTAATCAACCTTGTAGAGCCGCCGCGTAAGGTGGCCGCCGGGCTCCTACCTATAGAGGGACAGACCAGGTACACACCGGCTGAACCCCTCGTCCGGGTACACACCGGCTGCCCCCCTCGTCCGCCGGACCTAGGTTATAAATGCGCTAGCATTCAAGTAATTTTGTCCCCGCGTTCGATAGTATAGCCAAGGCGGAGTGTCTCGCCGCGAGTGCACTCTGGCTGCGGCGGTAGGGCAAGACCTCTCACTGCCGAGCGTGGTTGCGGCCATGCTCGGTAGTGAGGATAACTGGAGCGCAATGGCCTCCTTCTGTGAGGAAGTCGTCTCGTAGAAGGAGGCGGCGGAGAGGGTCCGTGAGCATGACCCTCAAAGTGGCCGTCTCCGCCAACGGAGGACGGGCAGGAGGAGGCGTCAGTTTGACCGCCTCCTCCCACTGTAACCGGACCAGGGAAGATGGGTCGGGGGGCCCATTTTCCCATTGCACAGGTCCGGCGGACGGAGGAGATGGCCGGTGTGTACACGGCTGTCTCCCAACAAGACGGGGCCCGGCGGCAGCGCTTTTGCTGCTGGGCCAACCGCTGGGGCGGCACGATGAAGTCTATAGAGATCTCGTGCCGCCCCAACTATAGCGGACGACGTACACCGTGGGGTTTTAGTCCGTGCGAGTCGGACATAACCCACCCTCTCCCCCAAGAGGGTGGTGTATCCATAAGGGATTTCCCCACGAAAAAAAAAAAA